>CM071862.1:7508841-7523568 GCA_036759665.1 Gynandropsis gynandra
TCGTTACATTGATTATGTAACACATGCGACCCATTCGAATTTAGCGACCCAGTGACACATGCGACATATGAAACCCATGCGACTCTAACGACCGTAGGGCTTATACGACCCTACGACTCTAACGACCCTACGACTTATGCGACCCTACGACTTATATGTCTCGAAGGAAATTGACACTCAAATGACCTTTTCACTAAATATTACTTACTTGGTGCAACTTTTTCGATAGCCTTTGATTTTGGATTAGGCATATGAATCCCGATTTTCTTATCTTCTCAATCACCGGATCGATATGCGTTTCCTTAAGGCTCATCTTGCAGCCGTCTACCGTGATGCATCGGGTTTTGAAATCCGCTTTGATGGCTACCCAATGACATCCTACCCCACGGCATCCCTTAGAAGGTCTCTTACGGCGCGTTGATGATTCTCTTCTCCGACTTCCTTATTTTCCCTATTAATTTCTGCTCTAGTGTCAGAGGGACTGCAGCATCAGATCAGCATCACTCACGCTGCTGCTGCTGATTGTAGCCATTTTCCTTCTCGCCAACTTCAAATCTTCCGGCAAAGTTTCCATATCCTCGTACATCCACATCGAGAGTGTTTGCATGAAAGCAACAGGACAAACGTAATAATTCTGATTCGCGCTAGGATCCAATATCGAGTGAGAAGACAGCTCCATCAACGACTCGTCCAATTGACGGCAAAAAAAATTAACACACAGGAATACATATGACACAAAACTCTGTGAGACTAAGGGTTTAAAAAAACTTACATCATCTTCAAGCCATATGTTGGCCTTTAATATAATCTCCCAAAACTTTGGCCACCGGGCAATATCTAGCTCTGATTTCCATCATCGCTCATGTCGAGGTGCCTTCAGGAACCAATATAGATTAGTCAACTTGTCACCGCTAGCGTCAATGAATGAAGGAAATCGGTTTATCAAGCCCTTTACTAATCCCTTGGGATTTACACAAAATCCTCTTCCCTTCAGGTTCTTGAACCACTGTTCTTACTCTTTTCGCCGGTGAAGGTTCAACATATGGCGCAGACAACTTCAATAAAGGTCCAGCACCTGTATAAAATTTACCTCATTAAACATATGGCGACTAATGTGACCCATGCGACCAATGCGACCAATGCGACCCATGCGACCTATGCAGCCTCAAATGACCGTACTTACTTGGTTCGTTACATTGATTATGTAACACATGCGACCCATTCGAATTTAGCGACCCAGTGACACATGCGACATATGAAACCCATGCGACTCTAACGACCGTAGGGCTTATACGACCCTACGACTCTAACGACCCTACGACTTATGCGACCCTACGACTTATATGTCTCGAAGGAAATTGACACTCAAATGACCTTTTCACTAAATATTACTTACTTGGTGCAACTTTCTCGGCAGCCTTTGATTTTGGATTAGGCATATGAATCACGGCATCCCTTAGAAGGTCTCTTACGGCGCGTTGATGATTCTCTTCTCCGACTTCCTTATTTTCCCTATTAATTTCTGCTCTAGTGTCAGAGGGACTGCAGCATCAGATCAGCATCACTCACGCTGCTGCTGCTGATTGTAGCCATTTTCCTTCTCGCCAACTTCAAATCGATCCCTCTTAAGTTCGACATCACTTATTTCTTTCTTGCTATAAACTTTTAAACAGGTTTCACGTCGAAAAACTCTCATTTCTTTCTTTCTATAAACCTTTAAACAGGTTTCACGTCGAAAAATTGTTCGGCTTTCTCGTATTTGACAGTTTTTCACCTCGGAAAAATGCCGAACGTGGGTTTTTCCACGTTCGAACATTAAGGACAAATTTGTCTTTTCTTCAATTTTTTTCGGATTTAATAATTATTTTAGAGAATGATATTTTTGAATTGATTTAATTCTATAAAAATATTTCTGATATTCCGTCCTTTGAACTTTTAACCGACACCCTTTCTCTTTAAAAGATATCATGCATTTGTTTATAAATAAACTTTCTCATATACTGTTTTTATATTATATATAATAGATATATCTATTATATTTATATTATAATAATAACATAATACATACTATATTTACAATGTATACTATATAATATATAATATATACTTATTTATATAATATATAATATATAACAAGAAACATAGATATACATGTGTTATAACCGGGCAATATCTAGCTCTGATTTCCATCATCGCTCATGTCGAGGTGCCTTCAGGAACCAATATAGATTAGTCAACTTGTCACCGCTAGCGTCAATGAATGAAGGAAATCGGTTTATCAAGCCCTTTACTAATCCCTTGGGATTTACACAAAATCCTCTTCCCTTCAGGTTCTTGAACCACTGTTCTTACTCTTTTCGCCGGTGAAGGTTCAACATATGGCGCAGACAACTTCAATAAAGGTCCAGCACCTGTATAAAATTTACCTCATTAAACATATGGCGACTAATGTGACCCATGCGACCAATGCGACCAATGCGACCCATGCGACCTATGCAGCCTCAAATGACCGTACTTACTTGGTTCGTTACATTGATTATGTAACACATGCGACCCATTCGAATATAATAAAATAATTAGGTTATTTATATACCATATAATACACTTATATTAATAAATACCATCAATTGCAAATTAATTTTTAACATATATATAATGTTTTACCACACGTGCTGGACACGAGTAACCGGCGGCAGTCACTTCGGCACCTCTCCCTCGTGACCTTCTTCTCTTTTCCTTCGAGATATGTAACGGGGTGCCTTTTTTATTTCTTTTTTATAGGAAACTAGAAAAAGTACCCGCGCGATGCGCGGGATGATACTTTTTTTATATAACGCTTTATAAACATGAAGAAATAATAAATGGTATGTTATAGCTTTAATAGTTGTTGTAATTCAAGGTAATGTTGTAATGTTCGTTGTATATAAATTTTAAATATTAGTATATAAAGTATATGGTTGAATCCAATCTTTAAACTTGGCGATAGCTGCAGTGGTCTAAGCAAGTTCGCACAAGATTTGCTTTGTTTATTTCAAGACATGAGTTTATTACAAAGGGAAAGAACGATGTTATTTCGTAAATGAACCATTCAACAACCCCAAGATTGAATTGAAAAACCTAAAATCTTCTCATGAAAGTTAAGAAGTTCTTCATGATTTTGCAGAGCAGACCAACATGGTAAACTCCAAAACAAACAAACATAACCTAGAAAATCATCGATCTCAAAATTCCTCATTCACCATTGCTCCCCACTTATATTTGGATTATCTCTTGTTTGTTTTTTCTCTCGTCTTATTTTTCCCTTTAAATCCTAAACTTTAATATTATTTCATGGATTTAGGTAGAGAATTATTTCATCTTTTATAAATATATATATATATATATATATATATATATATATATATATATATATATATATATATATATATATATATATATATATATATATATATATATATATATATATATATATATATATATATACTGTAAGATAAAATCTCATATCGTATTATTCATTTCATATTCCTAAATTACTCAACTTAAATTATTATTTTTAATAATTGCAAAAAATATCCTACTCAAAATTCCTCATTCACCATTGCACCGCACTTATATTTGGATTACCTCTTGTTTGCTTTCTCTCTCGTATTCTTTTTCCCTTATTTTTAACGTTATTTCATGGATTTAGTTAGAAAAAAATAACCTTGCAAAGTAAAACATTTATGTATATATAAATATATAGTTATAAATAATATATTAATATTTGATTAAATATAATTAATTTAAAAACTTTTTAAATATTTATATTTGTATAATATATATATAGATTTTTTATATTTTTATGTAAAGATTTTATGGATATCAATAAGATATTAAAAGAGATATTTAAAAATTTTAAGTCATTTAATTACATTAATGAATAATATAATTATATTTAATATAAAAATAGTTTAAAAAATGACTTGCTTAGGTGGCTTCACCGCAAGCCTCCTTTTGCAAGAACTTTTATATATATAATTTGTCGTCTAACAGAAAAAAAGGTGTTTTTTAAATGAGAAAAAGGGCAAAAAATGGCTAAAGTCCTCGACTTTAGACGGTGCAGAACAATTCATACCAAAATATCTTCTTCCCAATCGTTTTCTGTTTCCGGGAAAAGAAATTTTGGATTTTTTCTCCCCAAAATCTGCTGATATACCAATTTGGTACTGGTATATGTGTAAGTGCCCCCACCCTATTCACTCTTCTCTAATTATCTCTGACGGTCACTCTTTCTATAGTTTCCGATTGTCACAAGGAAAGGTGATCTTCATGCCCATTCCCTACTTCATCATCTGTCTCGTGTTTGTTTATCCTTCCCGTGATTTTCGATTTACTTAAAGTTACTCCATGGAATGACCCTCTGGTTTCTTCAATCCTTTGATTCGGATGGTTTGGCCGCTGAGAAGTGTGTTGAATTAGAAGGAAGCCGTAATTTGTTTGTATCATGTTTATTAATTTTAAAGCTGATTGCTTTCCCTTGGATTTCATTTTCGGTAAATGTGGTTGAGATTAAATGTTTAAGTCATGGGTTTTGCTAAGCATTGAGAATTTGGATCTGGGTTTATATAAAAATTTCCAGAGGTGTGTGATGTGATTTTGTTCCTGTTGCTGTTTTTTCATAGAGAAATGGTGAATCTAGGGTCGCTGTCTCTGACCAGCAGTCGGTCTGCAAAGCCAATGGTTCACATTAGCTTCTGGATACCGTACTTCACTCATTGGGGCCAGAGCTTGCTGGTCTGCGGCTCGGCTCAGGGGCTTGGTTCGGGGAATGTGAAGAAGGGTTTGTTGTTGAAGCCATCCCATCAGGGTGATGAGCTCATCTGGACTGGAAGTGTTTCTGTTCCTCAAGAATTTAGCTGTGAGTACAGTTACTATGTGGTGGATGACATGAAAAATGTGCTGAGGTGGGAGATGGGGAAGAAGCGTAGGCTCGTGTTGCCGGAGTCGTTGAAGGGTGGGGAGTACGTGCAGCTCCGTGATCTTTGGCAGGTCTGTGTTTGTCATGTTTAACAGATATTTCTTGATATGGGTTCTTGAAGATATTCGAAATTCATTACTTCTTTTGTCTGAGATTCTTTTACAACCTTCTGGGATAGTTTTGAATTGTGTCATATTCTGTATAGAATCATTTGCATGCTGTAAATACACAAATAGCTGTAGCATAGTTTGATTTGAGTACCATCAGCACTTATTTTGTTCTGCTGAAGCTCAGTTTTCGTTTGTTTTGAAATGTTTCATTGTTTTGTCGGTGTATAAATTGCATAAACAACTGACGTTCCTTGTTTATTTTTGTTTATATTTACCCTTGTTGCTCCCTTGTGATTTCAGACTGGTGATCAAGCTCTTCCATTCAGAAATGCATTTAAAGATGTCATCTTCCGCCAGAGTTGGGATTTAATCGTTGACAAACCTCTTGGGATATTTCAGAATACCCTAAATCAAGACGGTAATTATTCTTATTCCGACCTCTCTTTCTTCTGTGTCTAAAAGTCAGTAAATAATCGATGCCTTGGCAACATCATTTTGCCTTTTGACTACCTCCATTTGATGTAAGCAGATACACTTCTTGTCCAATTCAAAATCTGTTGTCCAAATATTGGAGAGGGAACATCAGTAAGTCCTTTCTGTTTGCTCATAAAGTTCTCTGTTTTCGTATTTGGATTCAATTTTTCGACTACCAACATTTTTTATGGTGGCTAATGAAATCGGCAGGTGCATGTTCTAGGAACCTCGGCAAAGTTGGGGAAATGGAAAATTGAAGGTGGAGTTAGACTGAACTATGTTGGGGATTCAATCTGGGAAGCTGATTGCTTGATCCCTAAAGCTGATTTTCCTGTTAAATATCCTTTATTTCTGTTATTACCGACTACCTTCTTGCCTCTAATTATCGACTCTCTGTATTCGTTGCGCATGCGTTTTCTCGTTGTTTACTGCCTGTTGGTTTTTCTTAACGGTTATTTCACGTATAGATATTGTAAAGTGATGAAAGAAGGCGAGTTGTCTTTAGAATCTGGTGGCAACAGGGAGCTTTCTGTTCCTGTTGATAATCGACAAGGATACATAATCCTGTCAGATGGGTTATTTCGTGTAAGTTATCAAGATATACTGGGAATTAAGTCCTTTCAATGGTCGTCTTAAAATCCGTTATCTATCCAATTAGGAAATGCCATGGCGGGGTGCTGGCGTTGCAATCCCCATGTTCTCTGTTAGGTCAGAAGCTGATCTCGGTGTTGGAGAGTTTCTTGACCTAAAGCTACTGGTTGACTGGGCAGTGGAGTCTGGGTTGCATCTGGTACAACTTTTACCAGTGAATGACACATCAGTGCATAAAATGTGGTGGGACTCATATCCGTACAGGTATGAGGATTACATCTATCTATGTTAGTATTTGCATGATGATCATTTTGTTGGGTCCCTGATAAGTGACCAGAACCAGGGAGCCTTGAACATCAAATTTGTACTTCCACCGCACTTTATGTTGAACATTGTGGTTCACCGTCTTTCTCCTCTACCATTTGAACAATTGAAACGTGCACAGCTTCATATACATTTGAAACGTGCAAGAAACAAAAGAATGGAAATGAGATGATCAACCGTCTTTCTCCTCAACCATTTGACTTTTTCCTTGCAGCTCGTTATCTGTGTTTGCATTGCATCCGTTGTATCTTAGAGTTCAGGCTCTCTCCGAGCGTTTACCTGAAGATATTAAGGTAATTCATATACCTTTGATGTAGTAGAAGATATTAAGGTAATTCATATACCTTTGATATAGTAGAAGATGTAGTTAAAGAATTTTAAATTAGCTCACTAAATGTGTGCCTTTCAGCAAGAGATCGAGAAGGCGAGGAAGCAGCTGGACAAAAAGGTAGCTATTCCTTTGTTTTTATATGTACCCTTGATTGGCATCGCAGTTGGGCAAACTTTCATGTTCATGTATTGTTGGAGAGATATATGATAAAAGGATACAAGGATCTTTGCAAAGGTTCATACATTAGTTTATGATATTTTTGGAGTTGAACTGTAAATTAATTTGTTCAAGATTGGTACATCCAGGATGTTGACTATGAGGCTACCATGGAAACTAAGCTTTCAATTGCCAAGAAAATTTTTGACCTGAATAAGGACCAAACATTGAATTCGAGTTCCTTCCAGCTGTTCTTCTCTGAAAACGAGGTCTTCTTCGACGTTTCGATCTTCTTTTTTTCGCCTTCAAGAAACTTTATATATCTGCTTCTAATCTGAGTTTTTCTTTTCTTATGAAGGGATGGTTAAAACCGTATGCGGCCTTCTGCTTTCTACGTGACTTTTTCGAGACATCAGATCATAGCCAGTGGGGTACTTTTTCTCGCTACACAAAGGAAAAGGTATTGTCATATTTTTCTTGGTGAAGTTGAAAGACCGAATTAGATCGAGCTTTCTTGGAGTAGTTCATCTGCATATTGTCAGTAACTTTCCTAAATCTTTAAATAATATATGCTGCAGCTCGAGAAAATAACTTCTAAGGACAGCCTGCACTACGACATAATATGTTTCCACTACTACATCCAGTACCATTTAGATTTACAAGTGAGTGTTTTTTCTCTGTTTTTTTTTTCCGTTCTTACAAGACAAATTGGTGGGTCGGATGCTTGACTGAAAAGTTTTTGGTGGGCCATCTGCTATAGTTGTCAGAAGCAGCAGAATATGCAAGGGAGAAAGGAGTAATACTGAAGGGAGACCTGCCAATTGGCGTCGACAAAAACAGTGTGGATACGTGGGTCTACCCAACGCTGTTCCGCATGAATACTTCAACTGGAGCACCTCCTGACTACTTTGATAAGAATGGTCAGAATTGGGGATTTCCTACGTATAATTGGGAGGAGATGTCGAAAGACAACTATGCTTGGTGGCGTGGGCGCTTAACACAGGTCGGTATTGTAATCCTTATCATCACAATGCCCTTTTAAGATCTTGTGATGACTACAGTTCATACTTGCTTTGCAGATGGGTAAGTATTTCACAGCTTATAGGATTGATCACATACTGGGATTCTTCAGAATCTGGGAGCTTCCTGATCACGCGATGACTGGTTTAGTGGGGAAGTTCCGTCCATCTATCCCATTAAGTCAGGTATGTAACACTCATTTTACTGTAAACCAAAAAAAGAAAAAAGAGTTCTGTTTACTGAAAAGGCTGCAAGTAAACTAGATCCATTTTGAGAAAGTATCAGGTTGCTTCTCTTTGGCATGTCAATTTGAACTACAAGTACTGCTTCTGATGTAGGAAGAGCTTGAAAGGGAGGGGATATGGGACTTGGATCGGTTGAGCAAGCCATATATCCGACGGAAATTTCTAGAGGTTCGTCTTCTGTCACACACCGGTTATGATTTGGGTTTGTCAGAGCTTGGCAATGTCAATGGCAGTTTACATGTTTTTGTCACATTTCCTTTTACTCACCGTTATGTATCCTTGCTTATTCTTCGGTTTTTCAGGAAAAGTTTGGAGAGTTTTGGCCCTTCATTGCATCAAATTTTCTAAACGAAACTGAGAAGGATTGTTACGAGGTTAGTACGGGTTGATACATTTCTGGTTAAGCCAGGGGTTTCTTGGCGATAGTTGAGCTTCGATATTGGGTTGTGTTTAATTTCTTTGTTTCGACCATCAAGTTCAAGGAGGATTACAACACGGAGAAAAAGATTGCAGCCAAGCTGAAGTTATTAGCTGAAAAGTCTTTGTTGTTGGACAACGAGGACAAAATTCGACGTGATATCTTTGACGTTTTACGGGTAAGTTTTTATGCCTCATTCTTTCCATACTACACCACGATTTGACGACTCCTTTCCTCGTTGTTTCATTGTGGTATGAACCGTCGCATTTCATTTTGTATCTGTAGAATATTGTTCTGATCAAAGATCCCGAGGATGAAAGGAAATTCTACCCTCGCTTTAATCTAGAGGATACTTCAAGTTTCCAGGAGTTGGATGATCAAAGGTATCCAAATAAATAAGCAAACTTTTTTTAATGAAGAAGCTCTCTCTCTGTCAAAGTGTTTTCACTGATTTTCTCTGGCCTTCATTTCTTGATTGTTGTCAATATGGAACTTTCTGATACAGCAAAAACGTTCTTAAGCGTTTGTACTACGATTACTACTTCCATCGCCAAGAGGATCTATGGAGGAAAAATGCTCTGAAGACCTTGCCCGTTCTGTTAAATTCATCGAATATGCTAGCATGTGGCGAGGATCTGGGTCTTATCCCGTCTTGTGTGCATCCGGTATGTGTACCTCTGTTATGCCTTATTGTTTTTCAACAACTTGTGCATATGCTTATCTCGTGTCCACCGAGGAAAATCTTCCACTACGCAGGTGATGCAAGAATTGGGACTCGTCGGGCTACGCATCCAACGCATGCCCAGTGACGCTGCTGTGGAGTTTGGAATTCCCTCTAATTATGACTATATGACGGTGAGATTTTCCTCTCTTACTACTCCTTCAGTAGCTCCACTTTCATGTTTCCTCGTCGAATGCCATGAAAACGCCAAGATTTGATTCTTTCTTTATGTTGAAAAACTTGTACATGGCATTTGCATAATTCAGGTTTGTGCTCCGTCGTGCCATGACTGCTCCACCTTACGTGCGTGGTGGGAAGAAGACGAGGAAAGAAGACAGCGATATTTCAAGGACGTGGTTGGTTCGGATGAACTCCCACCCAGTCATTGTATTCCAGAGATCACTTATTTCATTCTGAGGCAACACGTTGAAGCTCCTTCCATGTGGGCTATTTTCCCTCTTCAGGTATATCCGAATTTTCAGATCCATGAATCTTGCCCGAGTCTCTTTTTGTCCTTGTTTCGCTGATCGATCGACTGTTTAAGAACAGTAAATAACGGGTTTGCTTCGCTGTTAGGATCTGTTTGCACTGAAAGAGGAGTATACAGCTCGTCCTGCAACAGAGGAGACGATCAATGACCCGACAAACCCTAAACATTACTGGAGATATCGTATGCATCGAACGCATACTTTTCACACTTTTAAACAATGGTTAGCTTCTTCTTACGAGGTTGTTTCGATGCGCAGGTGTTCATGTAACGTTGGATTCGCTTATGGAGGACAAAGACCTGAAATCGACCATCAAAAACCTAGTTTTGAGCAGTGGAAGATCTGTTCCAGTTTCTGGGGAAGACAAGTAAGGAGGAGCTTTTCTTCTCCCAGTCGTCAAAACGATTGCTTGTTACGCACGCTACAATTCTATCATAACTCGTATAAGATGTTGATGAATCCGTTTCTACTCTTTTTTTATGCATTTTCGATTGTTATTTTATAAGATATAACGTTGGTTCCAATATTTTTCGAGAAAGTTTATGTTAATAAAATATTCTCTTAAAGAATATTTACTCGAGTGTTTGGGTTTGGGTAATTTAAAGGACAATTAGGTTAAATTGTCGAGTTAAATTATGTGAAACTTCGGATAGATTAGAGGTGAGTGTAATTATTTTATTTATTACTTTAGACGAAAGTTTTTACCCTGATTTAATGAATAAGGAAGAGATAAATCAGATGAAATCAATTAGAAAGACGATAAGATTTAAATTAAATTTAGACGAATCAATTAAGGAAAACCAAAATATGAAATCAATTTAGGAATATATGAGAATTCTTGTAAATTATGTAACCAAATTATGCCATACAACTTAAATGGTTACAACTATTTTTGGCAATATTGTGGGTCGTTTTCCAACTAAAAACGCGGGAAAATCAGGAATTTGTGATACATTAAATAAAGAATTTAAATAATTATTTGGTAAGAGTGGAACAACTTCAAAAATATATATTTAAGTTTAAACTACTTCAAAAATACATTTTTCAAAAAATTTAACTTCAAAATATTATTATAAGTATTGATATTTCCAAAATATTCTTACGATTCTGCGATCCAATTCGACCCAGCGATCCAATCCGATCATATGATCCAGCGATCTAGTCCGATCCTTCGATCCTGTGACCTTACGATCCAGTTCGACCCCATGACTCTGCGAACCAGTCCGACCTGCGACCCAGTTCGACCCTGTGATCCTACGATCCAGTTCAACCCTGTGACCCTGTAACCGAATTCGACCCTGCGATCCTGTGATCCTACGATCCAGTTCGACTTTGTGACCCAGTTCGACCATACGATCCAATTCGACCATGTGATCCAGTACGATCCAAAATCGTCAGAAATCACCGGAAATCGCTTAAAAATCGCTGAAAATTGCTTGAAATAACTGAAAATGACTAAAACATCGCTGAAAATCGCTCAAAAATTACTAACAACGAACAAAATAGAAAAAAAATCGCTTGAAAATGAGAGGGAAAAACTCAAATTTTTTTACCCTCCTCTCAAATTTTTCTTTCCCTCCTTTCAAATTTATTTTTTCCTCCGCCATAACGGTTTTTTCCCCAATTTTTTTTTTCTATCATACTTACGAGGGCACTTGCTTTACTACAAGTACAAGGGTATTTCTGTAAGAGCCAGAGAAAAAAGGTTTTTGGGGGAGGGGAGAGTGGGAGGGAGATATTTCCCGGTGAAATTTGAGAGTGTTGGAATCTATGACGCTGCCCAATTCTTTTCTTTCTTAGTCTCTCTCTGAATGCCTTCATCCGTGTTCAGGGTACGTCTCCATTTCTATGATTTTTTCTTCTGAATTTCTTTTTTCATTTCCTTCTTGGTTTTCGGGGAAGAATCGGTGCTGATTTTGATCGATTTTGCTATATTGATATGTGCTTGTGTTACCGGTAGTCGTTGTTGTTGTTTTTGAAGACGATTAGTTTGAATCTCTAAGGATCTGACGAATCCTCTTTTGTTCCCTTGACATTGATTTTAGCGCCCCAATATTGATAAAACGATCTACCGCAGATAACCCACTTCTCAACCCTAAACAACCACGCCTTCTACTCTCTTCTTTCATCTCCACTCTCTCTTCGCAATGGCTTCCTCATCTCGCGTTCGCTCTGCCCTGTCCGTCCGTCCCGGTGTAGACCCCCTCAGGAACGCCGATGCCAACGTGGAGCTGGCAAAGGCTGTATCGGTGCTGGAATCACACAACTTCCCCTCCGAAACTTTCACCTCCGCTAACCTGCTCGCGGTCCCCATGACGGTCAACTCTTTCCTCAAGACCGTGAAAATATTTACTTCCTGTCATGACCTAGGTACTAGGTCGGAGATGGTGAAGATTGGTACTACGCGTCACTACTCCGAGGCTGGTGCCGCGACGGTGCTGAACGTTGTTCGGTGGTGTAACTTCTTGCGCTCCTCCGAAGGCCAAAGAATGTTACGCGATAGGCAACAGCGGTCACGACTTGAGAAGAGGACCCTCCCTGGGCTTACGATTGAGGACACCGCGCTTACAAGCTGCCTCACACAGCAGCTCGCAGATCTGGCAAGCATGCGCAAGTCCATCCGCAACGAATATTCTGAGCGGATCAACCGACTTCAGCGCAAAATCACCCGGCTTCGCGCCGAGGAAGAGGTGAAACTACAGGAGGCCGGTGCTGAGCTCCAGCCGGCCGGGTCGTTTATACCGCTGGAGGGCGTCAAGCTCTCTGCTCGCTGCGTAGAGCTGTTCCATGCACAATGTGCTGCCAATGCAGTGCAGCCCGAGACTACCACTGACGATGTGGTTCTGGAATGCAAGGAGGTGTTCGGCGCTGCCGCCCGCGAAAGGCACATGGCGGTGGTCCTCAGATCGCAGGAACACAAGGAGTATTGAATAATTCTTTTTATGTTTTCTTAATTTTTTATTAGTGGGGTAGTGGTGTGAGTGGGTCATTTACTAAGAGTCATGGAGTTAGTGGGTTAGTGGTGCATTAACCATTGTTAGTGGGGTAATGGGAATGGGTATCATTTGTAATTTTTCTCCTATAAATAGGGATGAAATGGAATGGAAAAATCACAACTCAAACACTAATTCTCTTGTATTCTTCTTCTTATCTTCATATTCTTCTCTTAGAGAATCATATTTCCAACAATTGGTATCAGAGCGTGTGTAATCGATCCATTGAAAAATGTCTTCGATCTCACACAACGTTGGAGCATCAAGGAGTCCCGTAGACACAGGACGACGTCGACAATCTCTTTCTCCTCCTCCACGTCGTGGTCGACGTCGGGATGATGGTAACCACGTGGTGCAAAAGGTGGTCAAAGAGGTGGGAGGTGCGACATTTCCAATGCTCACGAAGACTAATTATGGAGATTGGTCACTAATGATGAAGGTGATGCTCCGAGCACGAGGACTTTGGGCAGCCGTCGAGGTAGGCACCGATGACGAGCAGGAAGATCAGATGGCGCTTGAAGCCATTCTGCGCGGCGTGCCGTCGGAGATGATCTCTTCGCTCGCCGTGAAGAAGAATGCGAAAGAGGCTTGGGAAGCGGTTGAGTCTATGCGTGTCGGTTCTGATCGAGCACGTAAGGCTAGCGCTCAGAAAGTGCGCAAGGAGTACGAGAATTTAGCTTTTCGTGATGGTGAGACGGTGGATGACTTTGCCATGCGTCTCTCCGGCATAGTGAATCAGCTAGCTATTCTCGGAGATCCTGAACCGTCACACAAGGTGGTTGAGAAATACCTACCGGTCGTCCCTCCCAGATTTGGACAGATCGCATTGTCCATTGAAACTTTGCTGGATCTGTCAACACTTTCGTTGGAAGAGGTTACTGGGAGGTTGAAGGCCGCAGAAGAACGGTTTGATCCGTTGGAGCCCACATCGGGAGCTGGGGGTAAACTTTTACTCACTGAAGAGGAATGGATTGCACGAATGAAGGAGCGAAAACAAGGAGATTGTTCCTTTGGAGGCTCTAAGTCGGAGAAACGTCGTCGAAAACAACGACGTCGTAAATCCGTAACAGATGGTGGATCTATTCTAGCGAGAAACGAGATAGATCAAAAGACAAGTGTCGAAATTGTGGTAAGATGGGTCATTGGGCTAGGGACTGTCGATCCAAGCCCAACAATGGAGAAGCACATCGGGCCCACGGGGATGAAGACGAGCCTACACTCCTTATGGCCAAGGCGTGTGAGACCACGTTAGATTCATCGACATCACAATCTACACCGGCAGTGTCACCACCATCACATAAGTGCCCTATCCACCTTGAGGAGACGAAGGTTACTGCCCATGTTAGTCGTGAGGAGGGGTGCAAAGGTAATATATGGTTCTTTGACACCGGGGCGACGAACCACATGACTGGTGTGCGTGCTGCGTTTTCCGAATTCGACCAATCAGTGGTTGGAACCGTGAAGTTTGGAGATGGATCTATCGTCAAGATTGAAGGACGAGGAACGATCTTATTCTCATGCAAGAACGGCGAGCATCGTGCACTAACGGGGGTCTACTACATTCCTCGCCTCACCACAAGCCTAATCAGTGTGGGGCAGTTGGACGACTCTGGATGCCAGACGATCATCGAAGGGGGCACCTTAACTATAAGAGATCCACAACGACGATTATTGGCACGAGTCAGAAAATCCTCCAATAGGCTCTATTCGATCTGCCTCAACATTACACGACCAGTGTGTTTGACAGCAAGAAGCTCCGAAGAACCGTGGAAATGGCATGCAAGATACGGCCATATTAATTTTAATGCACTACGGAAGCTCGCTCAACACAACATGGTGCGTGGGTTGCCACATATTGGTCAAGTTGACCAAGTGTGTGATAGTTGCCTCGTGGGGAAG
>CM071862.1:7525600-7557324 GCA_036759665.1 Gynandropsis gynandra
GAGTGACTTCATTGGCTCGGAAACTCAAGCGCCGGAGCTTAGGGTGGATAATAAATCCGCTATCGCATTGAGCAAGAACCCCGTCTTTCACGACCGGAGCAAACACATCGACACTCGGTTTCACTTCATTCGGGAGTGCGTTGAAGATGGGAAGATCGTCCTCGAGTATACTTCTACACAAGACCAACTCGCGGACATACTCACAAAGCCACTCGGACGTGTCAGATTTCAGGAACTGCGCACAAGAATTGGCATCGTCGAGATTCAAGAAAACATGACAAGGATTAAGGGGGCAAATATTGAATAATTCTTTTTATGTTTTCTTAATTTTTTATTAGTGGGGTAGTGGTGTGAGTGGGTCATTTACTAAGAGTCATGGAGTTAGTGGGTTAGTGGTGCATTAACCATTGTTAGTGGGGTAATGGGTATTTAATTCATTTGTAATTTTTCTCCTATAAATAGGGATGAAATGGAATGGAAAAATCACAACTCAAACACTAATTCTCTTGTATTCTTCTTCTTATCTTCATATTCTTCTCTTAGAGAATCATATTTCCAACAAGGAGGCTATCAAGACCTGGGTTCAGGCGAAGATCCTGGAATGTGAGGCCCGCTTCGATCGGAAAGGTGCTGAGTCCTTTCGTGCCTACCTGGCAGCAGTTGGTTGTCGAACTACTGTTACCACGGCCCGTCCACGAGAGGTTGCGCCTGCTGCAGCTGATCCCAGTGGGGATGATCACTCCGAAGGGGAGGGCGAGGTGCCTGGCGATGTTGAGCCAAGTACTGAAGGACGAGAGGCTAGAACACCCAAAGGCGGCAGGCATAAAGGTGAAGCCGCCCCTAGGGGTAAAAAGCGAAAGGGTAAGGGGCGTGGCCGAGTTATTGTGCCGCAATTCAAGACTCCACGTGCATTGCGAGCCGGTGCTCGGCCAAGTGCCAGGGATACCGCACACAAGGAGTAAGTTTGAGGCGGGGATCCGGAAGGTGATTCGGGGTGGTTTGGATAAGAAATCATCTACGATAATGCATGATAACGAAATGTGTAAAAGAAAAAGGATTGAGAAAACTTTCGATTCTGATTTTGTCATTGCAATTCTAGTTGATAATTCAGACAAAATTGATGAACAATTTGTATTTACATTCTTGATTAATGAAGATCTTAGAACCTACGAAGAAGTTCTGAAGTCTATAGACTCTAGTTAGATTCAATAATAATGAATTACACATGGGATTTGGTTGATTTGTCTAAAGGAATTAAACCTATCAAATGTAAATGGATCTTCAAGATGAAAACTAGACGAGATAGATCAATTGAAAAATTTAAGGATAGACTAGTGGTAGTGGGATATACTCAAAAAAAAGTTATTGATTATTTTGATACTTATTCTCTTTTAGTTAAAATCTCTACCATTAGATCTTTGATTGCACTTTCAGCTATTCGAGTGTTCTCAATACATCATATGAATGTGAAAACGGCCTTTCTAAATGAAGATATGGAAGAAGAAATTTACATAGAGCAACTAGAGGGATTCATTATAGCTGAACAAGAAAACAAAGTGTGTAAGTTCAGAAAATCCCTCTATGGTCTCAACCAGACATCTAAACAATGGTATGAAAAATTTGATTGTATTTTGGTAAACCATGGCTATGTAGTGAATGTGTGAAATTCATGTGTTTACAATAAGTTTTTTGGGTCTGATTGTGTGATCATATGCCTATATGTTGATTACATGTTAATTGGCTGGTTAAGAAGCTGAAAGGTTGAAAAATCTATTGGGAGATATTTCATTGTGGGGGTCTACTGTTTTTGTCTCATTGCATTATGACTCACAAGCTGTCATTGGAGTTGCAAAGAATTATGTATATAACGATAAAACAAGACACATTCGCATAAGACATGGAGTAATTAAATGTCTCGTGATCTCTTTTGAGTTTGTGAGATCCGAAAGAAACTTGATAGATCCTTTAACAAAAGGATTATCGAGAAGAATTATTCAAGAATCTTCTAAAGGAATGAGACTTAAACCTCTGGGGTGAATTGAGATCAGCATATTAATCCATCCTATATTGTGGTTGTTAATCCATAACTCTAGTTGTTGAGTGATCCTATGAAGGACTTGATTGATGTTGAGATTTAAATCAGAAAGATTTATTCCATAACTCTAGTGGTTGAGTGGTCGTATGAAGAACTTGATGGATGTTTGAGATGTAAGTCGAAATTACTTATTCCATAGCTCTAGACGTTGAGCGATCTTTTGAAAGACTTGATGGATGATGATATGAAAGTCTTATGGACTTAAATAACTTCGTAGCTTTGTTGTTGAGTGGTTTGTAATTATATCAGACTTGATGAAATTATTGTTAAAAATGTGTGTGAAGGTGGGCCGCCTTAAAATTGAGTTTTTTTCTAGAGCATTCATAGAACCAAGGTAAAAAGAAAACGCATGACCTTTAAAAGCGTTGTAACCGTATCACGAAATAGCAAATACCGAGAAATTGATACGTGTTGTGGGGGTCTCAGTTTAAGTTTTTGAAAGTTCAATAAGTAATTCACTTCCACTAGCTTAAGTTGTTGATTCACATCAGTACATATCAATTCAATCGCAAGATATTGATACTTAAGTAATTCAATTCCTGCATTATTCGTTTTACTCGTATGTTTTAAAATTTGTGATGGTCATCTTGTGGGTATTGTTGGGAAAATGACTATTTAGCCTCTTTGCAAAAGTCTCACATCGGCTTTTAAAAAACATTTTAACCAGTATATATTAGTTCTCATGTTTTATGTAATTCAAAAGGAGCTGATGAAGGGGGTTTTAGACTGAGGCAGTTTTTACAGAAAATACCACACGCGTGACGACGATGCCGCCGCCCGGGCTGGGTCGGGTTTTAAATCCATTGATATGTATTTTTTGTTATTTTCATTAAGGATTTAAGACTTTTTCAAAAAGAATTATTCCCCCTTGTATCATAGAGCCATCTCGGGAGTGCCACCTATTGTGGAGCCATTTCGGAACAGAATAGCCATCGTGAGGCTATAAAAGGTAGCTCGTGGGTAAAGGAAAAATCACCAAAAAATAAACCATCACTTCCATTGTTTTTAAACCGTGCAACCCCACGCACGGCTTTAGTTTCTATACGAGTTCTTAGCTATTCCATCTTCCTCTTCGTGAGTGCACGCGCACGAGGGAGCCGTTGTGTAAACCTTGGGGAGCGATCGGTCTCGGTTGCACCACGGTCGTACCAAAATTTCGCTTTCAGGGCAATGGTAATACCATGACACAGCTTTGGTCACCGTTCATTTTCTCTAACAGTTGTTTTTGAAGACGATTAGTTTGAATCTCTTAAGGATCTGACAATTCCTCTTTTGTTTCCTTGACATTGATTTAGGTGAAATGCGAATTATCGTTGAATATTTCTCAAACTGCTTCTCCGCGTAGATTTTGATTTCATAGTTTGGTTCCTCCTTTTTTCTTGCAGAAACTTGCGGCTATCTATGAACGGAGGAGCAAAGGATTGAAAAGTTCAAAATTCACATTGTTCATGTCAGCAAAAGCGTTTCCAATATTTAGAAACTCTATGGATTCAATCGATGTCGAGAGCATCATCTTTTTGCCCTATGTAGATCGAAGATTCTGAAATTCTAAGTAAATTCTTCAGCTGACTAAAGTCTGTTGATGATAGATGAACCGATCCATTTTGGTATTATTTGTGTAGAAAATATGAGAAGCGGATACAGAAATCCATAGACAGAGTGCCGATTAATCTGAGAAGCACTGCCAAAGTTTGGCATGAATATGCTTGGCTGCAGTCTTTATCATCAATTGTAAGCTAATCTCTGAGATGGCCATTGCTATCGACCCACACTGGGAAGGATTCTCGCAGTTTAGCAGATCCAATCTAATATGCAGGCTCCAATCCATGACCAACCTTGGCTACCACTTTCTCGAATCTAACACTAAGCAAACCAACCTTGCACACTCCTTGAACCAAAGTTTTGATGATGACAACTTCCACCGAAGCATCTCCACGCCATGCTTCTCCATTGAAGTTGCTACTAAATTGGAGGAAGAGTTCCAAACCACTCCTCCACAAGTGGAGATCCTTGGTGGGCAAAGAATGCCCACTGTGCGTGCCCTTGTGGCTGATGTGACCATGGCTATGGTTTCTGGACCTCAGCCTTTGCTTTTACCAAGTGGGTTGGGAGGTGCGTATCTCTTGCAGACCTGGAAGGGTCGTAATATTGCAGTGGCCAAACCGATTGACGAAAAGCCTTTCGCCTTTAACAATCCTAAAGGGTCTGGTGGTTTGATGCTTGGGCATCTGGGCACGAAACGGTCTATTCGTGTTGGTGAGACGGGCATCCGTGAATTGGCTGCTTACCTCCTTGACCACCAAGGCTTTGCTGATGTTCCAGCGACAGCATTGGTCAGAATCTCACACGTCCCCTTCCATGTCAGTGACACATTTTCATTATCCACCATGCCCTACAAAGAGGCCTCCTTGCAACGATTTGTGGTGCATGATTTTGATGCGGGGGAATTAGGTCCTGGAAGCTTCAGGGTTGCCTCAGTTCATCGGATAGGAATTCTTGATTTGAGAATCATGAACCTTGATAGACATGCCGGAAACATGCTTGTGAAGAGATACGACCAAGTTGAGGGTCATAGTCAAGTTGGGATGGCTGAGCTTGTCCCTATAGATCATGGTCTCTGCCTTCCTGAGTGTCTCGATGATCCTTACTTCGAATGGCTGAACTGGCCTCAGGCTTGGGTTCCATTCACTGATTCTGAGCTTCAGTATATATCTAATCTTGACCCTTTCAAAGATGCCAAACTTTTAAGAACAGAGCTACTTTATTTTCGGGAATCTTCTTTACGAGTCCTTATTGTCTGTACGATTTTCTTGAAACAAACAGCTGCCTTAGGGTTTTGTCTTGGTGAGATAGGTGAGATGGTGACCCGAATATGGAACTGTGGGCAAGAGAGATCCAGCTTTTTGCAGCTTGTCTGCGCCAAAGTTAAGGCAAGCATGGTTTGTGATCAATGCAGAAACTGAAGCAGAAACAGGTTTTTTTCAATTCAATGGTGACTGTGAAGATACCCTAAGCAAGGTAGATCAATATGAGGTCTTTCCAAGACATGCTAACTCCATCCATGCCATTCTCTCCATTGCTTTGTCTTCACCAGCCCAATGGATTGCTGATCACAAGAGGACTGATGAAACAAATGACAAGAACAGAGACGGGGGCAGGAGAGTCGGGTGTATCTTGAGGAGCAAGAGCCACCCGATCTGTGTGAATCATGACGAACCAGGAGGCGTTTCTTTTGGGGACATGACCACAAGTGAATGGGAGATGGTCCTGCAAAGCTTCCAGATGCTTTTATCAGAAGCACTTGGAAGCTCAAACAAGAAGAAGTCGATGCCAAAATTCGGATGTTCCTGCGAGTTTTGAGAAGACGATACATCCAAAGAGATGGAACCTCGAAAGTTCAATCGTCTGGTGTTTAAATAGGTAAAAAGTATGCATCACTGTATAGTGCAGGTTGTAGGCAACAACATTCTAACGCAAAATGAGACGAGCAGACAAATGCCGTCCAGTCCCAAACTTTCTTTTTCTTTCTTATTTACTGTTGTATCAAACTACACAAAACACAAGTACCATTAATTTGTATACGAAAATGACTTTATTTTAATGGATTTAATCAGTAATATTTACATACTAATATGAGTTTTCATTGTACTTTGGTTGATATACCAGTTAAATATTGACTTTTAGACATGAAAATCAAATCAATGCCTTATTTAACTGTTGGTATAACAATACAAACAATGTACCTGTAAAGAAGTCATATCTTCAACAATATGACGGTTCAAGTATGTAATAAAAGGCAAAAGGATGGAACCAGACCTCTAGTAGATCCTCTCAGCTGTGGATACGGGCCGCAGAAAGACAACAATGACCGTGATATTGTCTCTGCTGCCACGTTCTGCAGCTTCGGTTGCTAATCTCTTTGAACACATTGTGGGTTCCTTTACGGTGTCCCTGATTATACTGATAACTTCCTCGTCTGTTATAACATCCCACAGCCCATCGCTGGCCATTACCTGAAAATGTTAACGTCTTATTCCTCCCAGCTCGGTGCGTAATAACCTCAATCGGTTAATTGATCAGCAGAATTAAAATAAAGCTATACCAAGAACTCATCATCAGCTGACAGTATGGTCTCAGTGATCTCGGGTTCTGCGGTTACAGCTGGCTTCAGGTCATCATCTCCTATTGATCGCGTGACCTGCCAAAGGATGGAATAACTCGAATATCAACAAACTTAAGTGGAGTAAGTGTTCTCTGTTACTGAGTCCCAAGTCTATCAGAAAAAAGGTCTGCCAATAATAAATAGAGGAAACCTGGAGACCAGCTGGAGCAACTCTCCATGTATCAACTAGCCATTCAACACATCCACCTTGTGCAATAACACGATTTCTCTCTTCAATACAGGTTGCAAGATGGGCCTAATTTCAAATGCTAGAGTTCGTTATTTAAAGGCAAGTGAAGCTGCAGGCAGGGCGTGGGCGGAATGATTGCCCAATCTCACCTTGCTTAGAACAAATGGATGGCTGGCACGGGATATAATTGCCCTGGAGTCACCAACATTGGCAACAAAAAGCTTATTGTTCACTAGAAGAGCGGCTATTGCAGTACAACCAGGATGCCAGTCTTTCTGTATCACCCTCTTTGATTGACGATGAGAATCAAGTTCATCTCTGACAGCCAAATCCGTCTTAACAAATGCTTGGAAGAGTGCGTCGGTAGGACTGGGTCAAGAGATATGAATGAGTATCCAAACAAACCATGATAAAGTGCAGGAAAATCTGGAGCATCAACCTCCTAGTGGAAGATAAACTTTGAAGGAATCCTGGCAAAACTTGGGCAGAGAACTCAGCAGCTTCCGCACCTGCATGTTATCCAAATGATATTAACTACCTTGTTTCCTAAACCAAAAAATGGATTTCAAGTGGAAGCATAGCCCTTGAGAAGGATTCATCAAACAGTAAGAGTTTAGAATTTGATGCATCCTAGGTCCAAATCCATTGTTAGTATACCTCTATGACCATCAAAGATAGCAAATAAGTGAACGTTTCCCTCATTGCACATATGGGGCATAAGGAAGTGTGTGTCTTCCATGGAATCTCTTCTTCCGCATGTTTCAAAAGATCCCCAAGAAAGTACAGGGACATATCCTAAGAAATCATCAGTAGAACTAGCCCAAAGTCTCATGCCTGAGACAGTGTTAAAAGAATTTTTCTTGGAGAAGCTTTCCCCCTGACTGGACCAATTGATGACATCCTTTTTGTTTCCTTTATTTTCAATGATGTCTACTGACTGATCGCTGTAGGAAATACAAGTTTCCTCAAGGGTCTGAACTTGTTCTTTTCCTCTCTTTTGTTCCCAAATTGTTTCTAGTTCACGAACTATATTGTCAAAAGAAGGTCGTTTTGAAGGATCAGTATCCCAGCACCTTTGTATCAGAGACAGCAAAGTCTCTGGAACATGTAACCCAAGTTCAGCAAGAGCAGGTCGCAGACCAGAAGACACAATGGCAGCAGTAAGTTGCTGCTCCGTGTAATTCATCTCTAATACAGTGTGAGCCTGCCATAGAGACACATTCAAAGCAAATGATATGCTTTACGCATGGCATAGGTTTAAATAAAGTTGCAAACATTCATGAATGTGTGAATCTACATTTGCATACAATAAAAGTCACTCCAGACATTCCACTAATTTTTACCAAATTGAAATGAATTCAATCAAGAGACTGCTGATTCAGAAAACTATTATTCCTGTAAAAAAAGGCAGAGCAAATCAAGTAGAGAGAG
This sequence comes from Gynandropsis gynandra, assembly GCA_036759665.1. Classification (NCBI taxonomy): domain Eukaryota; kingdom Viridiplantae; phylum Streptophyta; class Magnoliopsida; order Brassicales; family Cleomaceae; genus Gynandropsis; species Gynandropsis gynandra. Next base: position 7,533,479 of record CM071862.1, read on the forward strand.
AAAATGCAGAAAAATAATTCTGACCTGAGCTTCTGTACGAAGGTCAGTATATGGGACAACTCCAGTTAGAAGCTCACTGCAATGTGAAAATTTGGAAAATATATCTAAAAAAAGGAGGCTTCCTGGAAGAAGCCAAGCATGTAAAAATTTATATAGCTGAAAGTAAAAGTGAAAACAACTGCATACGAGTAACGAGAAGAAAATTTTCCGAAACTCTATTTAACGATCTAAAAATGTATAATAATTCTTACTTGATCAATATCCCAAAGCTATACACATCTGATTTCTCAGTATGAATCTCTTTCTTTAGTATTTCAGGTGCCATGTAAATAAGTGTTCCAACCATATTCTTTTTGTGGAAACCACCAGTAGGCTTGCCAGATGGTCTCCAGTTGTGGGGACTAACTGCTTTTAGATCCTTCTTATATTCTGCTAAACCAAAGTCAGCAAGATGCGGAGAAAGGTTCTTGTCAAGCTGCAATATGAATTTCTCACTTTAGCTTCACATGAAGACTAAAAGAAAAAAACAATCCAAATCCTCTGCATGAAAATAAGACGAAATTAGCGGAAGAATGTTACAAGAACATTGGCTGGTTTTACATCCCTGTGCACAATTCCATTGTTGTGGAGATACAGCAATGCCCTTGCTGGAAAAAGGAAACAAACGAGGATAGAACATTTTAACAAAGAATTGAAACATAAAAGAGAACTTTTGTCTTGAAACTGATCTGGATCTTTCTGAACTCCAGATTTCTTAAGCTCGAAACAAATCAGAGCTTAACAAAACTAATAGCCATGACTCTTCATCACAAACGAGGAGACCCTTTAACAAAACCTTCAACGTCAATACAATAACGAAACCTACAAACCCTCTTGAGTCGTACCTAACTGAAGCGTGATCATGATCACCTGATCGGTACTAGGAGACCATTCCTCAACGTGTAATTTATCAGCCAGGGTCCCAGAGCCGTAGAACTCAAAGAAAAACATGTAGTTGGGAGGCTTTGCGTGTGCCGCCACTAGCTTAGCCACACCCGGATGATCAATCTTGCTTCATCATTTCCAAACCAACGGGAAAACAGAAGGAAAATGACGAAAATAAATCAACATTGTGCAATAGCATCCGCCTCTGGATATTGAAACAGTACAACAGAAAGCACAAATCATAAAGCACAGAGAGAGAGAGAGAGAGACCATAGAAGCTGCAAATGCTTATGGAACTTGTCGAGGTCATCGGAAGTAGATAAGACAGGCTTTTTGGCGGCCAGTCTTCGGCCGTCGAGAATCGCTTCGTACACCGCACTTTCCGATCCTAACACACTCGTACACACAAAATTCGACCGAATTCAGACTGCGCACAGAGAGAGAGAGAGAGAGAGAGAGAGAACAGAATACCTGTAGCAATCTGGGAGAGAAGAGTAAAGGAAGAAGGGGAGAGATGGAGAGGAATGGATTTGCTGCTGCAACATCCTCTTACGCAGGTGTTTGGCTCTATAATTTCCATCACCATTTTCGCACAAGAAGAAGAACCAACGGCTATGGAGATGAAGCCTACCAAAGGGTTGATTTTAATATTCAGTACTTGTTTCGCCCCTTTTCACCCGTAGCCGAAAACGAAGGAAGTCTGAAACCGCGTTCCGTTTTCAGTAGAACATCGTGCCGTTTTTCACTTATAACAACAACAACGTTACATTAGAGTCTCTTACCGGAATTCTATCAAAATATTTAATATATTAATTTGTTTTAAACGTTAAACTTATATATAAATTAATTTTTGTTTAGTTTTATATATGAATTATTGTATTATTCAAAAATATTATATATATTATAATAATTATTTTTAAATTAATGTATGAAGAGTTGATATACATTTATGATTTAATTTTGAAAATAATTATCATATTTTTATATTATTCTAAGATAATATTATAATTGATTTATAAATAAGCATAATAATTTTTATAATTATAATTTTTTTAAAAATAAAGTATATTATTATAAGATATTTTTTGAAATTGCAGTGCATTGTAACAGTTCCGATCGGATCTGATAAACGGGAATGGCCAGCCCTACCTGTCCGTCTGTCTAATACCAAGTCTCAAAGGCTTTGGCATATCAAAATATCAAAGTTGCACAGCGTTTGCCTGAAAAACTAAAGCCAAAGGCTAAGGGAAGTGTTAGATGCCAAAGTACAACACTACTTCTACTACTACTATACTATGAATAGCAGCTATCTCTTATTCTGTTAACTACAGAGCTGCCGATGGCCGTTGCGTGGTTAGCCTTAACCCTCGACTCAAGTGGTCACAAGATGAGCGCCTCCTGGTAGCGGAAGTACACACGAGTACGTTACATACTTAACACTGTCCATGAGCACAACGACAAAAACTCGGGACAATGATTTCGGTCCTATCATCCCATCAATGTTGCCGTCCCCCCCTTCTCTCGGATCAACAAGCACAGATACAACCATTGGCGGGGTAGGTTTGGTTTCTAACTGATCTTTGCGGGAGTTGTTTCGTGAGTGATCTTTGGTCAGGTTAAATTCAGATCCCGGAAGTGGAAGCTGAAGGCCACGGAGGATTCTTCTGTTCTTTCTCCTGTTTGAGTTAGTAGTGTTCTCATGGTGTTTAGCAGAGACATTGGAGGCTGGAGGAGCAGGAATAATGGCTCCTGAGGTTGAGGAGACGTCAAACTGAAACACTTCAGTGCACATCCCAGAACTTAGCATTGGTCCTACAATACGAACATATGACAAAGCGTTACACAACGAGCATGAAAATCAGAGTAAGACACAGTTCCCAGAGAAGGAACTGTCGAGTGCAAACGGTTAAACTGTTCCGCCATGACTCACTTTTAGACAACGGCTTTGGCCCTAAACACGATTTACCTGAATTACCCTCCAACCTGACCCGAAATTAGAACCCAAATATCACATTAAAGTTAGAAAGAACCCAAATAGCCAACTAGATAGAACTCAAATTACCCGAATTATCCGCACTATCCAAATAACTTGGCCCGAATTATCCAAATAACCTAAATAGAATACAGGTTTTTTCGGTCCAAATACTCCAGAACCCGAACAATCGGAACCCGAATCGAACGAACCGAAAAATATTTGGATTCAATCTAGGTCCAGTTTTCCAAATACTGAACAACCCGAACCGAAATCCAAAATGCCCACTTCTAGTGCTTAGAGAGGTAAGAAGGAATGTCAAACATATTAAAGCATGCAAGATCTTGATGTACTCTCTCAAATCTACAAAGCCCAACTTGCTCTGATGTTCATGTTAGTATTTGGTATTTACCTTTTGTCATGTGGAGTTCTGTTTGCCAAAGCATCAATCGTAATTTGTAGGTAAGTTAATTCTCATCCTAGGACCAAAGTGAATTGCTAACATCTCCCATATATGCATTATACAGAACGAATGAAAGGAGTCACCATGAGCCAAAATAGTATCGGACTCGAGCATGGATTAGATGGGCAGTTCTAGAATGCCATTTTCTACTTGAATAAGAGAAGTAATAGCAAATATTATCCGGAAACCATTAGTACCTGCAAGACCTTCACGGAACCATTGCTGCATTTTACGATTGGCTGTTGTCGACTTGAAATGATCTTTCAGATCATCAGCAGAGCCAGAAGAAAGAGCTTTCTGCTTTTCACTGATAGTTCTAAATAAGTGATTGGCCGTGTCTCCGTATCTTGCAACATTGGGTACTGGCAAAGCAGAAGATAAATCATTTGAAATCGCCAAATCGGTTTTCCTCTCATTGTTTGTTTCAGAAGTCTTTTGTGTAGACATTGCTTTCTCGCTCGCCAAAATAGAATGAATGATCAAGTTGCCATCGATCTTTACGAGCTTGTCATTCCTTGGAACAAACAGTGATGCAACTAAAGGTTCACTACCATTTCCAGCAGTCACAAAGTCTGTTGTAGACATGCTTTTTACAGTTCCTCCAATAGTATCTCCCCCGCATGGTGCCCTAGTACTACCGGACAACCCCATAGCATTACGATTGCTAGATCCATTCAAATGGCCATTTACGTCCATAACTCTTCCTCTATGCTGATAACGAAACCGATCAGTAATGTAATTAGACCTATACTCCCCATACAAGGCACCGCTAATGCCTCCATAATTAACATTCACAATGGGAGCTAATGCACCAAACAAAAATAGACAAAACAAAAGACCCAGGAAACTAATACTTGCAACCTTCTTGGTTTTAGTTTCACTTTTCTTACTCTCCAACTTCTTTCCCTTAGACACCAAGGCAGGTTGCTGCGGTTTTAACCTAGGGATGGGAACCAAAGGCACTTGTGACCCTTGCGGCTTGACCATATACGGGGGATATGGCATCCACGGGTAATGCATTGGAGCCATGGGAGGATACATTCCAGGTGGAGGCAGTGGGTGATGCCGCGATGAGCACATCCCAGCACCGCCGCTCAACTGTTGCCTCAATGTAGCATTCTCAGCCATGAAGTAAGCGATCTTGTTATTCAAGCCCGATATAGTAGAATGCATACTCCTAACCCTTTCTTCCAGTTCCTCAACGTAATGTTTTTTCCTCTGCCTAGAAAGATGTGCGCTCTCACGGTTTCTCATCAACCTCGCATTCCTCCTCTCCTCTTCTTCAATGGTGACAACACTGACGGACGCTGCATCATCGGCAGATCTCATGTGCTTAATAGTCATGGATTCTTCACTCCGATCATCTTCATTCACCTTTTTCCTCTTGCTAATGGACTTTCTACCTCCTTCCTCTACCTTAACCTTCTGCTCCATCACAAGGTTTCCTGATTCAGGGGATGGCGTGTTCATGGGTTCCGAAATACCGGACCCAAAATTACCCGACCCCTCAGACGATACCGGAGACGGAGAATTCAAGCTCCTCTTAGCGCCGGAGCACCGATCGCCCGTGTCCCTCGGCGATTCCCTGTCAGAGCAGCCTGAAGAATATGACAAGCAATTCAAGCTCTTGTCTTCATCCCCTGAAACACGATCGCCAGAAATCCCAGAACCCTCAGACGTCGGCGTAAATTCTCCGAACTGATGTTGGTCTGCGTGAGTAGAAGGTATGAGAAACGTCTCGTTTTCTTCCGGTAAGTAGAGATCGTCAACAAAGTCAAAAGTGAGATCGAATTCGTCCTCGCCATCAAGCGAAAACCCAAGATCGAAGGGGAGATTCCCAATTGGGTCATCATCTGAGCCGGTGAAGAGCAAATGGTCGAAGGGAGGGATGGCGACGGAGTCAACTTTGGAAGAGAAGTAAGGGTTGGGGTCGGTCGACGGAGGAGGCTGCTCCATAACCGAATCGATCATCTTCAGGAGCTAGGGTTAAGGCTCCAAATCGTGAAGGAGAAAAAGAAAATCGCGCAGGAACAAAGCATCGGAGATGGTCCACGGGGATAACGTGAAAGTGACGAACACAGGAACCGACGGGGTTTCAAGACGGAAGACATTGCCTCTGTCTCCCGCTTTTAGATTAAAGCCAACAACATGCACTTCACGTGAGGCCTGATAAGTTTTTTTTAAAAGAAAAACAGTCTATTCCTCCCTTTAATTTTCATGCTTTAGTCCTATTTCCCCTTCGATTTTAACACTCGTTCTATTTCTCCTTCGATTTTCAGTTTCAACCTATTTCCCCTTCGATTATCATGTTTTAGTCCTATTCCCCTCGATTTTGACCTCATCCTATTTCCCCCTCAATTATCAAAAATCTCCCTAAAACCCCTCCGATTTTGACCCAATTTTGACCAAATTTTGATTTCAATTTTGACCCAATTTTGACCCAATTTTTCAATTTTGTTTTGACCCAATTTTGATTTTAATTTTGACCCAATTTCGATTTTAATTTAAATTTTTATTTTAATTTTAGTTTTGATTTTAATTTTAATTTTAATTTCAATTTTGGTTTTAATTTTGATTTTAATTTTAATTTTAATAAATCAAGTTATTCGTAACATATAAATCTTACCGTTAACCATCACCATCAAAGTTTTTTTATTTAATATTATCCCCAAGACATCCTAAAATCGAATCAATAATTATATATTTGAATCAATAATTATAATCGACTAATTATTTAATTTTCAATTATATCATTTATTTTGATCTATCAGTAAATAATATTAATAAATATTTTTACACATATATTTTTTTATATTGATTTTAATATCGAAATTTGATTAATTAAATTGGAATTCGACCATTTAAATTATGATAAACGGTATAACGGTAAGTCTATAATTATTTTATTATTATAAATTAAGTAAAAATATCCAATAAAATCTTATACAACACTCCGAGATGATGGAACCAATATTAAGATGCCAACATGTGGCATGAAATTAATATCTCATGACTAATAACTAATTGGCAAAATCCTAAACCCTAAACCCAAAATCAAATCCAATTTTGTCAAAATTAAGATTAAATTGGGATTAAATCGAGTCAAAATTGAGTCAAAATTAGGTCAAAATTGAGTTATATTTGAATCAAAACTAAAATTAAAATTTGGTCAAAATTAAAATCAATTTTGACATAGATCGTCAACAAAGTCAAAAGTGAGATCGAATTCGTCCTCGCCATCAAGCGAAAACCCAAGATCGAAGGGGAGATTCCCAATTGGGTCATCATCTGAGCCGGTGAAGAGCAAATGGTCGAAGGGAGGGATGGCGACGGAGTCAACTTTGGAAGAGAAGTAAGGGTTGGGGTCGGTCGACGGAGGAGGCTGCTCCATAACCGAATCGATCATCTTCAGGAGCTAGGGTTAAGGCTCCAAATCGTGAAGGAGAAAAAGAAAATCGCGCAGGAACAAAGCATCGGAGATGGTCCACGGGGATAACGTGAAAGTGACGAACACAGGAACCGACGGGGTTTCAAGACGGAAGACACTGCCTCTGTCTCCCGCTTTTAGATTAAAGCCAACAACATGCACTTCACGTGAGGCCTGATAAGTTTTTTTTTTAACTAGTAAAGACCCGCGCCAGTTTTTTTATTATAGAGTTGAAATTTATGTCATAAATTGATCATCATATCAAAAACTCGTATAAAATTCGCGTAATCGATGATAATTATATATTTTATATCTTATTTTACGAAAAAATATCAATATATTTGAATTTTATTATAAATGCCTAAATAGTTATTAAAGTTCAATAGCAAGATCAGAAAAATCAAATTTTGATATAATCATCTGATAAATTCTTAGGCTAAATAATAGATATTTTGAGACTTTATAAATATTCTATCACAATAGAAATCAAGATAATATTATTTGATTTTTTTTCTCTTTATACACCATATTTTACTTTATATATGAATCAATTTAAATTAATAAAAATAGAACTGATGAATTGACTGTTAAGTCAATGTTGACGTGACTTCACCAGAATTGAACAAAAACTCGAATCTTAATATATAAGATTTAATTTAATTTAATTTTTTAAACATGACGTTTCATTTATAACATTTATTTTTTAGTGTTATTTCAAAAAATGTTTTGTTTTTTCTTCATTATGTATATATTTGATGATGATAAAATTAAAATTATAAAAATATAAAAGAATGATATGGAGGATGAATTAAAGTTTTTTTTTTGTATTCATTGGAATAATTTATGATAAAATAATTGAATTAAAAAAAAATCGAAAGAAGATGTGGCGGCGTGAGAAAAGATAAAAATATTAAAATAGTATTTTTGAACAAATATATATCTGATGTATAAGATATATATTAACATATATTAAATATATATATCTTTGGTGTTATTTCATTAATGTAATAGAATATGGATATAAAAAAAATATATATCCAATATATATGAGTATATGTTAAAAAATATGTATATATTTTAACATGAGTATATGTTAAAAAATATGTATATATTTTAAAATTTATTTATAAATAAATAGGTTTTTAATAAGGATATAAAAAAATATATATCTCTAATATATATGAATATATATATATATTAAACAAATATGTATATATTGTAAAATCTATATATAAATAAAGAGTTTTTATGGATAAAAAATATAATCCAATATATATGAATAATTTTAACATTTTAAATGAAATAGAGAAGAACAACCTTTGGTATTTCAAGAAAAAAACTTACTTTTTTAATATTTAATAATCCCTATTGTTATTTCAAACAACGTAATAGAATATGAATATTAAAAAATATTTCCAATATATATGAATATATGTTAAACAAATATGTATATATTTTAAAATTTATATATAAATAAATAAGTTTTTAATATGGATATGAAAAAATATATATCTAATATATATAAATATATATATTAAACAATATATATGAAATATATATATACCTTTAATATTTCAAAAAAACTTTTTTTAACATTTAATAATCCTTGCTGAGGTGGCTTCACGAGAAGTAACCTAGCAAGGATTATTATATATATAATTTTAAATCTATATATATTTAAAATTGGATAGAATCTATATATTAAAAATTAGATAAGCGGAGTTTTAACATCATTAAATTAAGTTTTTTTATTTTTATTTTTTATTTTTACATTAATTATAATTTATAAAAAAAATTTTAAGCGAATTATATATTAATAATTTAAATAAATATAAAATATTTACACAAAGAATATTTTAATAATTATATAAATAAACAGGAAATTAATAAATAACTAAAAACAAAAATATTTATATGTTTATTTGAAATAAAATTTATATATAACAAATTGGATAATTTTTGGTGTTTTATTTATTATTTCTTCTCAAATTTTCTACTTCGTCAAATTATTTTTTTTAATTTATTTTCATATATTAAATACAATTCATAAATTACTTCAAAAGAATTATATATCAATAATATTAATATTTTAAAAAATATTAAATATTTAGATTAAATTTAAATAATATTTTAATGATTACATATGTAAATAAATAGAATATTAATAAATTAATAAATAATTAAAAAACAAAAAATTGTTTATATGTTTATTTGAAATAAAATTCAGTAAACTATTAAATTTGACGAATAATTTATTAAAAAATATAGATTTTAGTTATATATTATTTAGTTAACTTGAAAAATAAATTTTGATTTTAACTCTATTAATTAATTTAAATTTTAAAAAACTACAATTAAAAGTATTTAAAATTAGTTATATTATTGAAAACAAAATTTGGACTGAAAAACAAATTAATACCCATCATATCATTTAATTTTTCTAATTAACGTATATTTTTCATATAATTTAAAGTCAATCTATCTCTTAATTATTATCAATTTTCTCTACAATTAAAATAAATAAATAATTTTTATATATTAAAATTCCACAAAAAAATGATCCATAAAAAATTAAAATATATAAATAAATAAAGATAATGTCGTAATTTATTTTTAATTTACATATATTTTTCAACTCTATCGTTACAAAATAAAAATTTATCCACAAATAAAAATGTTAAAATTTGACAAAATAATTATTAAAAATATTTGTTTTTTTATATATATTATTTAAAATTAATTATCTTGAAAAAAAATTAATTTTAACATATTTTGATAAATTTAATTTTAAAAACTATAATTATAAGTATCTAAAATTAGATATATTATTAAAAAAATAGAATGAAAAAAAAAATAATATTCATCATATCATTTACTCTCTCTAATTAATATCAATTTTCTATACAATTTAGATTCGATATATCTCTTAATTATTTTTTATTTTTCTATAATTATAATAAATAAATAATTTCTCATATATTAAATTTTTATAAAGAAAATTATCCATAAAAAATTAAAACGTATAAATAAATAAATGCAATATCATAATTTATTTTAAATTTATATATATTTCAAATTTATCATCGCTACAAACCTAAAAATTACCAAACAATACAATACGCAGATTATAACCTAGTTTATATATTAAAAATACCTTGCTCTTCAACCATTCTCGCTTCCCAGCTCTCCACCTCATCAAACTTACATTTATTAAAAATTTACCTTCCTTCCCACGATATCTCGGTAGTCAAGGTGAAGAAAAAAATGGAGCTTCTCTCTCCCACGATTTTTTACCACCGGAGGAATTAGCGGTGAAAACCAGATTCACCTTCTCTCTCCCAGAACTGAGTCTCTCTGATACCTCCAATGCAATCTCCCACTAGCGCTTCTCATCCTCTTCTTTACTCCGCTGCCCGCCGCTTCAGCTCCAAAATTGAGTTTTTTACCTTCCTCTGATGTTTTGGTGAATTTGCTTTACTTTCACTTTTTTTTTGCTCATCTCTCTTGATAGTCACCTTTTGGATATTCTTAGCCTCCGATGCAATATCCCACTGGCGCTTCACATCCGTTTATTTCCTCTGTTGTCCGCTGCTTCAGCTCTGGTTCTTTCCTCCATTGTCTGCCGCTTGAGCTCGGGTGGATATTCTTTCAACAGGTTTTCCCGTTTGCAATTTTTCTTTGTGATTTATAGAATTTTGGTGAAGCGGTTTGTTAGGAATTAGTTAGGGTCTAGGATTTGGTCGATTGGTTGATCTGTGGATGTGTTGTCTAGGTTTTCTGGTCTCCAATGCCATGCCAAATTGAAGAACGAGTTTTCAAGGATCTCAGAGATATTACAAGATATCAAAAGAAACAGAACTCACAAAATTAATAATTTTATGCGAGTTTTGTTTTAATGTATTAATTTGATAATGTAACAATTTGTTTCATTGTTTTAGATGAATTGGCGATATTAGTAGAGTTATCGACGAAACTAAATTTAAATGATGAGGATATCAATGTGAAGATTTGATGTTTTGTTTTATTTATATTATGTATCTTTGTATGATTTGGATCTAAGTTTTAGATTTATATCTAATTATTGATTTTTATTAAAAAAAATTTTATTTTTTGCACTAAAAAATTTAGGTTCAGATACGAGTATCTATATATTCGACAGATATCCATATATCCGACGGATATTTTTATTTATAAATATTCAAGTTTACAAATATAAATAATAAATCTGGATATTCACCGAATACAAATACAAATACAAGTAGTTGGATATTTGTTATTTGTCCAATCCTAATTAAAATTGTATTTATAATGATCATAACATACATTATTATGCTTTATTTGGTGTCTATTATAAAGTGAATGTGTTAGTTTTGTCATATGTAACATTGGATGTTACTCAGATTCCTTAAGAAGGAGAAGGAGAAAGAGAAGAAGAAGAAGAAGAATAAGAAAAAGAATTCATAACTATATCGTGCCTTGAAAGTCAAAACGAATCAAAATATCCAAAAAATAAAACCATAGAATCAAACTTTCGAATAAAAAAGGTCCATGTTGATTCGTGATACACTTGTGGTGCCAATAATTGGAGAAAAAATAGTCGACTTGACCTGCGAAGAGGAAACACTATGGAGATTTTTGAAAAAAGTCATCAATATTGAAAACTTTGAAACATTGTCATCTGAAAGTCTATTGGAAAGGAATGTAAAAGGATGTGAGGTATATTAAAAAAATAAAGCATCTCTTCTTACACCAGTAGTAGACTTACTACGGCTACTGTGCATTCCACAAATGTATGGTCTATCATCAGTTTGGACTTGGTGTAATGACTACCCAAGTCAAAAGGATTCGATGTATTCTGGTGGTGATTAACAGATTGAGAAAATATGGACATTTCATACCATTGATACTCCTTTTACAACATCTCAAGTTGCATAAACAGTTATGAAGGAAATATTGAGATTGCATGACTTTTCGGAGAAAATTGTGTCAGATAGAGACATTATATTCCTTAGTGAATTTGGACAATTGTACTCAAAGCTCAATGGACTATATTGGCTCATAGTTCTACTTATTACCATCAATTTGATGGGTAAAATGAAATCTTAAACAAGGGAAACCTATCTGAGATGTTTTGTCAGTGAGAAACCAAGATCATGGGTTACTTGGTTGATGTGGGTAGGGTATTGGTACAACAGTTCATACCATACATCCTTAAAGACCACACCATTTGGTATGGAACCTCCAAGGCTTATCAACGGACACAAGATATCTACTACTAACATTGATTTGGAGAAATTGATGAAAGAAAGAGAAGAGGTGTTGAAAGTGGTGAAACAAAACTTGAACAAGACCCAACAAATGATGAATAATATAGTTGATAAGCATAGAAGGGAAGTGGAATTCTTGGTTGGTTCATGGGTTTATCTTAAGATCAGACCTTACATGCAAAGGTCTTTGGTCACTCGACCTAATGTCAAGCTTGTAGGTCAATATTATGGCCTTTATCAGATCATTAAAAGGGTGGAAAATGTGGCATACAAGCTAGACTTACCAAATGGTTGCTCAATACATCTAGTTTTCCATGTATCACAATTAAAGAAAGCTATAGATAATCATCATGTGCATTCATTATGCACTGTAACTACAAAAGTTTTGGATTCTTTTTAGAACCAGAAGTCATCTTGTCATCCTGGAAGTTAGAAATCAGAGAGGCACAAAGAAGGAGTTATTGGTTAGTTGGAAACGAATTTCAAAGATGATGTTATATGGGAACCAATAGAAGATCTAATAAGAAGATATCCAGACTTTCACCTTGAGGACAAGGTGAATGCCGAAGTGGAAGCAATTGATAGACTCTTCAATCGAATAGCTCAGTTTAAAACCCAAAAACGACAAAAGAGAAAGATAAGCAAGACTGCAAACAAGAATATTGCAGACAAGAACATTGGAGACACGGTGGAACATATGCAAAAAACAAAGCAATGATAATGACCAGAAAATGTGTTAATTGGCTTCCAAGTTCTTGGATCTCAAATAAAAATTATATTGTCAAATTTTTTGTTTGTAACCATTATAAAAATCAATTTATTATTCACAAATGGAATAAAAAAAAATCTTAAAATTTAATGTAGAGATTGATGATCTCGAATAGGGATGGTCAATCTGAGTTCCGATCCGAGTTACCGAGTTTCGGTCCGGGTTCGGATTCTTCGGTTTTTGAAAAATTGGACCCTAATTGAATTCAAATATTTTTAGTATAGGTTCCTCGAGTTTCAACTTGGGTTCTAGGTCATTGGACCTGAAATAACCTAAATTATATTTGGGTTATTCGGGTTCTTATCCGTCTACAAACAAACAAAACCACAACATGTAACATCTTATTCTTATTAAATTCTTCATACATCAATCATATATATGTGTATCCAATGTCTACATATCCTTAATGTCATTTTCCATTTCGGAAAGTTCTACTCGAAAAACTACCTCATAATTGTTCACCCTAAAATGAATGCTCAAACATTTCCTCTCATTCTTTATCGAAGATTGTCTGAGGAAATACTTATGTGTGCGTGTGGCTTGCAACCTGCTTAGGTGTTTTCGTGACCACGATGTTCCTTCAAATGCTCCTCCACTCTCCTTTCCCGTATTTGTTTAGCCCAAACACATCTTGTTTCAAGATTTCCAATAGTATGAACCATTATGAGCCATAGCATAAGACAATATGAGACACAACACAACTAGAATACCCAATCATCGGTTCCGACTGAGAATACAATTCGTAACCTAAGTTTTTGTAAATACTATTCAGATTCTTAAGAATTCTGTGGCTATGTCCTTTGGCAAACACATATCGTTTAATTACCCCAATCATAGGAAAGGTCGTGGAGTTTATCTTACCAAGAAGACCACATAAAAAAGAAGAGAAGAGATAAAATGACAAAGAAGAGAAGACAATAGACGGTGAAGAAGAGAAGATGAGTCGATGAAGAGAAGAAGAAGAGAAGAGAGAAGCCTTTAGTTTTTAGTCCGACAAAGACACCCGCAAAAGCGGGAAAACAACAAAACACAAAACAAAACTTTTTTTTAATTTGAATTTTTTGGAAATTCGTAAGTTTAACCAGAAATCGGATCGAACCGATTTTGAAGTTTTGAAATTTGAATTTGACAACCGTTTACAAAAAACTCGAAACGGATCGATCCGATCCGGATAACCTGATTGAAATCGAATACAGCAAACAAACTCTTTCTTTTCACCCTTTTTTTCTTTCGTGGTCGAGGCTCTGCAAAACCCCCGCCATCGGCTAACGGGTAAGCACCCTTTTTACCCCCGGTATCGTGTCGGAAACCCTACTTTCCCTTGAGTCTCGATGCAACCTCTTCGTGTAGACTTGTTCGAGGAGATTTTTATTTGATTTTCTAGGTTTATCTGTTCTTAAGCTTAGATCGTTGTTAGGGCTTTTGGCGAACGATTTTTATGTTATGGTTGCTTATTCTTTTAAGCGGCTTCGTACAGATAGAGTATAGGTTGCTTTCGCAGGGAATTTCAGCTGCTTTTGATATGTTTCTGTTTATTGTAATTCTGGATTTGGGTTTCTTCATGATTTCTCGTCTTGCTATATTTGAAGAACCCTCTTGAACCTTTTTAGTTATTACTGAAGGCCTCAATGAGTACACCGATCTATAAATGGGTTCTGGCACCAGTGGTTTCTTGGTTTGATATGGTTATGGTAGATCTGAGTTTATGACATGAATTTGTCCTCCATGGCCGCACTGCACGTTGATGCTTTTCCAGTTCTACCGCTTGTGGCTATCCCTTGAGCTTTCTTTGTTTTATCCCAGTTCCTTTCAATCAAGTGTTTTCTCCATGTATTCAATACCTACTTTCGTTTTATTGTGTCAGTTCTATGGATGGAACATGACATTTATAGGTTCTTGCAAACCCCTGAACAACAGGAATTTGAGTTCTAGCATTTTCTGACTTCGTGTTGTACACTATCACGGGTTGATCACAACAGTTCAAGATGGTGGTTTAGATGGCAATTGGAATTGATTTCTTGTGAGGAAAACGACAGATGTCAGATTTCCGAGTGTTTGGCTCTCTGAAATCTCGGCTAAACAATAAGTGGCAAATTTATTGTCATCAAATGCGAGGGTTGGATCGTGCGTTTCACTCGGTCGTGCGGATGAATGCCTTTGAACCTGTAGATGGATACGTGCTGAAGAACGTTGGTCCAAATCTCAGTGAGACCGTCCAAATCTCAATGAGACCGTCCAAAACTCTTGAGCATATGCACCTCTAGAACTCTCCGGACGATAGAAGACGCCACAAGCAACCGTGGTTCGTTGCTTAATAAGTCGAGTCGAGCAAGTCCCATACTTGATCGATTTTGTGATAGATGAATCCCTCAATCTCAAGAATAATGAGCTAAGCTCGTTATGATTTGTATTTTGTTCGAAAGTGACTTTGTCATGTGTTTATTCATGCGTGCCTTTAAAGGAAAAAGCCAAAGAAAAAAAATCCCCCACGTTACACTCCAACTTTCTTATTGATCCTTAATTTTCCTAGATTTTATTCTTAAAGACCATGCAAGAAATAAGCCATAAATAACAGGTTTCTCTTTACAATTTAAATTCAAATGTGAATTTGAATGACATAAATCTAAGAAACTTCCTCTTGATGGGTCTTTGTGTGGTTCATGGGTTTGTGAGGCTCTAAACCCTTCAAATAATCTCGTTCTTCAATCTCTTGGGCTTCTAAGATGTCTTGAACTTTCTCGTGTAGCCTTTTGATCTTGGATATAGTCCAAGGCCTTTTTAGCATGCTTGAAATCTCGAAATTTGGCTCTAAGCGTGCACTAACCATGCCAAAGGGGCCTTGGAATTTAACATGGAATTTGGACTTCGGGAGGTGTTTTCGCAAAATCTGGACTTCCATGAAACCAAGACCATTGGGACCAGCACTCGAAGATCATTCTGATGAGAACCAAACCACCACCGGAACCATGCTTTCGCATGCCAAATTTCGAGATTTCAAACATGCTAAAGGGACCTTGGATTAGATCAAGAGGCTACAGAAGAAGGTTCAATTAGATCAAGAGGCTACAGAAGAAGATTCAAGACATCTTAGAAGGCCAAGAGATTGAAGAACAAGATCATTTTGAAGGGTTTAGAGTCTCACAAGCCCATGGACCACACAAAGACCCATCAAAATGAAGTTTCTTAGATTTGTGTCATTCAAATTCACATTTGAATTCAAATTGTGTAGAGAAACTTGTCATTTATGGCTTATTTCTTGCATAGTCTTTAGTAATAGAATCTAGGAAATTAGGATCAATAAAAGAATTTAGAGTGTAACATGGGGGATTTTTTTTCTTTGGCTTTTTCCCCTTTAAAGGCACACATGAATAAACACATGAGCAAGTCATTTTCGAACAAAATATAGATTGTAACGAGCTTAGCTCATTGTTCTTGAGATTGAGAGATTCATCTCACACAAAATCGATCAAATCCGATACTTGCTCGTCTCGACTTATCAAGCAACGAACCACAGTTGCTTGTGATGTATTCTATCGTCCGGAGAGTTCTAAAGGTGCATATGCTCAAGGGTTTTGGACGGTCTCATTGAGATTTGGGCCAACGTTCTTCAGCACGTATCCATCTACGGGTTCAAAGGCATTTATCCGCATAATCCAGCCCTCGCATCAGGCCCTCTAAAGGATCTGGAACTAAAGCTAATGAATTGGAAAAGAAGTGTAGCCCTCTGAGAATTGCTGAAGAGAGAAAAAAGAGCATGACAGGCCACGAGCTCGCATCTATGGTCTTTCAGGGTCTGACACTTTATCTGAAGCTTATGTAGATGGGATGGATGAATACAAGTCTGAGCAAAGATGACAATCAAGTATCAAAGAATGCTCTACCATTGAGGGAGAAAGAATATTAGCGTCAGGAAAAGCGGCCAACATCTCGTGTTGCAAGTTGTAGAGATCGAGAGAAAGATCGTTTTGACCCTGATTATGACCGTAGTTATGATAGGTATGTCTCAACTTTTGTGTTTTGTTATCAATATATTAATTTAACTATTAGAAAACTACGCATGCATTTGGTCTGAAAAAAGTCTAGAGCTTATGTTCCCTCATTTAACTTTTATGCACTAATACCAGGTACAGTGGGAGCCTTCTCGTCAATCAGAACTTCTGACCAGACGCCCTTCAACTTTCAGAAAATTGCAACGGTCAATTTACCATATGGGTTTTCTAGGGTTTAGTTAGATCCCACATACTCTTGCTTCTCTCGATTTTGGGCTACCCTGAAGCTCAATTAAGATCCCATATGGCACCAGAGGGTTTAAATCAGCCATCTTGGGATGCAATCGTATCTGAAGTGGCCATTGTGCGACAATGATCAACGCCCATTCTTGTTAAATCTTCAGAAATGTTGCTCTTTAGGTAACCAACAATTTCCTTTTCTTTTTTTCCCTTTGCATTATATATGCTTCAAGTAGAAACTTTTGTCAAATTACGAGTTAGTGAAAAAGAATCTAAACGCAGACACTCGGTTGCTCATGAGTGGATTTGTGACGAACTCACTCAATTGGTCCCTTATTCAGCATTTCCGATCCAATTCTAGGAGAAAGTAGGCATTACTGCTTCTGCTTGTGGTCTAATATCTTCGCTTCACTTGTTTATGTGTCTAAAGCCAGTTCATATATCGTCTACAGGGGCAGTTCTGTCAACAACCATTGAGCATAAACTAGACGCATGTACTTATGTCTCTATCATTTCTTTATCTCATGTTTGAGTAAGCTTTAGGGTTTCCATATTCCTAGATTTGTTAGGTCGTATGATAGAAAGATGGAACCAGATCCATGTTTTTCTTATCTTTACTCATCTAGGTCTCAGATTTTTTTGACTTGTATAAACGAACACTCTAGCAAAAGATATACAATGATGATGATGATGATAATGATAATGATAATCATAATGAATAATGAATAATGAATGATGATAATAATAATAAAAAAAAGAAAATCCTTCAATGGGTCAATTGTTAGCTCTTTGAACAATGTATGTGTGGCATGTCTCATCGTCCTAACCTTCATGTTGGCTACTGTCACGGCACTGGGAATCACTATGAATCGTGACCGGCAGTAAGTCTAACCCTTATTCAGCATTTCCGAAATGAACACACACGAGACTCTTTTTCTTAGAAATACTCGGAACTTTTTATTATTCTCGCAACTTAGAACAATCTTCCGTACATTCTGTCTGTAACACGACCTTACAGGGTCTATATATAAGGCAGGGACAAGCCCCCACTGCCTGGGCAGTTACACGGGTCATTAATACCGCATTTATGGCCCATTACTCGGACGGTTACGAAATATATAGCATTCATGGTCCGTTTTACTCGGCCGTTATGGAATCCCAGCATTAACGGTCATTTACTCGGCAGTTACGAGTCTTCCCACGTTCGCCACTCGTGCTAAGGTCCGCAACCGCTCGTCCAGCTCAGCAGTCATCCATCCAGCTCACCCATCGTCCATCTAGCTCATCACCCATCCGTCCAGCTCCGCAACTACTATCCATCGGGTCCAGCATCCAGTTCTACCAAGTATCGCTCCGGGCCAACACGAGGGCCACGGTCTCGGGCCGTACCGCCACCACGGTTCGCCCATCGGTCACCTTGTCATACGCATCGCGTACGTGAATACTCATTGTGACGCAAGGCACGCCCATCACAACGGTCGTCCCTCCGGACACGGTCCACCCTAGGACAGAGGGTATCACGGCCTCGGGCCGTACCACCCCCACGGTACGACCGCCGGTTACCTTGTCATACGCCCCCGCGTACGTGATCACTCGTTGTGACGCAAGGTACGCCCATCACAACGTTCGTCCCTCCGGACACGGTCCACCCTAGGACCGAGGGTATCACGGTCTCGGGCCGTACTGCCCCCACAGTACGCCCACCGGTTACCTTGTCATACGCCCCTGCGTACGTGATTACTCGTTGTGACGCAAGGTACACCCATCACAACGATCGTCCCTTCGGACGTGGTCCACCCTAGGACCCAGGGTGTTACAAACCACCCCCACCAGAGGAGCTTGATGCCCTCGTCAAGAACTCCCTGACCTTGTCCTCGAATAGCCGCAACGTGGGGCCACATTCCCACGAGGTCTC
This sequence comes from Gynandropsis gynandra, assembly GCA_036759665.1. Taxonomy (NCBI): domain Eukaryota; kingdom Viridiplantae; phylum Streptophyta; class Magnoliopsida; order Brassicales; family Cleomaceae; genus Gynandropsis; species Gynandropsis gynandra. The sequence goes on from CM071862.1 coordinate 7,552,445, forward strand.
AGCTTCGGGACTTCCCTTCCAGGGCACCAAGAACTCGACTCTACGATTCTTTTTGCTCTGGTCTTTGCCTCACCGATCAAGTATTTCCTCCACCCCACGGTCGAACTCTTTCCAAACCGTCGGTGGATTCCACAAGACCTGCGGATGGATCGCTCCCGGATCCTGCACAAAAGACTTAAGATAACTCACATGAAAATTTGTGTGTACCTTTAGTCTCTCCGGCAGTCCTAGCCGACACGCCACGGGTTCCACCTTTTCCTTCCACAGGGAAGGTCCGTCATACCTCGGGACCATTGCTCGTAGAGCGTTCGTGGCGCCGATCCTCTTCCAAATCTGAGTCCGGTTCCGCCACACTTGTTTTTCCACATTAGTCGTGAGCGGTCGGAGACACTTATCGGCTCACTTTTTCCGTCTCGCCTTCTCTAAGCCGTCACTGGCCTCGGCCAGCAATTCCTGTCGATTTCCTACAAACCGATCAGTAGGACAGTTAGATTTTTGGTTTTTACCTTGTAGACGTATCCTCTCTGTTTGCCCGTCCGTCTGAGGATGGTTGGCCGTTGAAAATTTCAACTCCGAACCCATTGCATTGAACAATCTCGTCCAGCATCTTCCTATAAACCACACGTCCCAATCGATCACTGTCCCGCGGTAAGCCCAAAGTCTTTCACCACGAACCACGTTTCGATCCAGGGACTAACTCGATGGTATGGACAATGAGTCTTCGTAGGGTTTCCCTTTTTCTTTTTTCTTTTTTTTTCTTTTCTTTTTGCTCTGGCGGTATTCTATCCGTGAACTCCGCCAGCGCACCCCGAGTTCGTCGGGGACTTTACTCGTTTTCCTCATCTCCAGAAAGACTTTCGGCTGCCAACGCAGCCCGTAGTGCTGCGAGCCTTTGCTTCTTGGGACAGTCCCTCATGAGGTGCGATCCGTTGCATATGAAGCAACCGCCTGCTTTTCCGGAAACAACAGTTTCCCCTTTCACGGATTTCCCACCGGCGTACTGATCCGACTCCTCGTACCCTTGGTAGTGTTTTCTTTTCTTCCCGCTTTCCTTCTGGGTCGGGTCACCGGACAATGATACCGCCTTGAAATCAGCCAAGGCTTCGGCCGCAATAGTCGTCGCATCTAAGGTGTTAACCCTTTGACGCCGCAGTTCAATCTGAGCCCAAGGCTTCAGCCCGAAGAAGAAGTAGAACAGTTTGTCCTCCTCCGTCATATTCTTCACGTCCAATAGAAGGGACATGAATGAACGGACATACTCCCGCGGAGTACCGGTCTGCTGAAGATTTTTCAGCTTCTCTTGCGCCATGAACGAGACATTGGTCGGCATAAACTGATTCCTCAGGTCTCCTTTCATCTTCTCCCAGGACACATTCGGGACATCGTTTCCCCCAGAATGGTCGCCAGAAGATAATGTCGTCCGCCACCATAGCTTGGCGTCACCGACAAGGAACGTCGCAGCGACATCCTCCTTGTGCTCCTCGGGGACCTCCGTGGTCTTGAAAAAATGCTCCATGTCCCACAAGAAGTTCTCCACCTCCCTTGCGTCCCGAATACTCTCGAACGAATTCGGACTGGGGATGTGGACTCGCTGGGATACGTTTTCCTTTTCCTTGGCCGCTAGTGTCACCTTCAGCGAACTAATCTCCTCCCGGAGAATCTCGACGATACCCTCGTTCCGAACAGCCCCGTTCGACGAACTGGGATCTTTAGGGGGAGTGTTCCGAGGTCCGATTCCGACTTCCAACACTCTCTGGAGAGTCCTATTGATGTCGGTCACTTTCTCAGCGAGGTTTCCGAAAGACCGAACCACAATCTCTTTGGGATCTATGGGGTGATCACCGTTGATACCCAGGAAACTTTCGATCCGATCGATCCTGTCGTAAGTCCTCATTCTCGGCATTGTTGGATTTTCACGAATGAGCCGCAACCGGGGCTCTGATACCAAGTTGTCATAGCACTGGGAATCACTATGAACCGTGACCGGGAGTAAGTCTAACCCTTACTCAGCCTTTCCGAAATGAACACGCGCGAGACTCTTTTTTCTTAGAAATACTCGAAACTTTTTATTATTCTCGCAACTTAGAACAATCTTCCGTACATTCTATCTGTAACAGGACCTTCAGGGTCTATATATAAGGCAGGGACAAGCCCCCACTGCCTGGGCGGTTACACGGGTCATTAATACCGCATTTATGGCCCATTACTCGGACGGTTACGGAATCTATAGCATTCATGGTCCGATTTACTCGGCCGTTATGGAATCCCAGCATTAACGGTCATTTACTCGGCAGTTACGAGTCTTCCCACGTTCGCCACTCGTGCTAATCCCTAAGTCCGCAACCGCTCGTCCAGCTCAGCAGTCATCCATCCAGCTCACCCATCGTCCATCCAGCTCATCACCCATCCGTCCAGCTCCGCAACTGCTATCCGTCGGGTCCAGCATCCAGTTCTACCAAGTATCGCTCCGGGGCAACACGATAGCCACGGTCTCGGGCCGTACCGCCACCACGGTTCGCCCATCGGTCACCTTGTGATACGCATCGCGTACGTGAATACTCATTGTGACGCAAGGCATGCCCATCACAACGGTCGTCCCTCAGGACACGGTCCACCCTAGGACCGAGGGTATCACGGCCTCGGGCCGTACCCCCCCCACGGTACGACCGCCGGTCACCTTGTCATACGCCCTCGCGTACGTGATCACTCGTTGTGACGCAAGGTACGCCCATCACAACGTTCGTCCCTCCGGACACGGTCCACCCTAGGACCGAGGGTATCACAGTCTCGGACCGTACTGCCCCCACAGTACGTCCACCGGTCACCTTGTCATACGCTCCTGCGTACGTATTACTCGTTATGACGCAAGGTACACCCATCACAACGATCGTCTCTTCAGATATCATCCATCCTAGGATCCAGAGTGTTACAGCTACCACAAGAGTAGGGATACATTGCTCGAGACACACTCGGCGTTGGTTTTTTTTGTTTATTTATATAAAAATGCATTATGGGCTAATCTGACAGCCTGGGTTTTAGGGTTTGGAACTACTTGTTGGCTTCACATGCAATTTCCGAATTTAAAATTTTAGTTAGTGTCCGCTAGTTACTTTCCTGCCAGCTTCAAGTTTCAATTACCAAATTAATTATTCATTCCATTTGTACATTTTTTATGTAATTTTTTAATTTTTTATATTAAATATATACAAATTTTTTTGTGAAAAAAATTTAATATTCAATCGTGCTAGCATAAATGTTATGATTCAAATGTGTATTTGATATAATAGAATAGTATTTAAATTGGATGATGTTAGTTTTTACGTATATAAATTGGATATACTTATTAGATTTTCGAGTGAAAATCTACATGACTCAGTTATGGAGTTGATTTACACTAATCAATGAGAAGGATTACAAAGGATTAGTCGTAATTAAATCACTTGTGTGTGAGAGATTACAAGTTTGTTATGAATGATCAGTCGCTTCCTGTGGGGAAGGGCGTTAAGATGTTCCTTCCTCCGTCCAAATCTTCATACCTATGACCCACTTGTTGCCGATTCTGATGGTGTTGTTCCAGTGGCTGCAACCGGTGGTGTGCCACGGCCACAGCGCGAGTCATCTCCAGAAGTACCGTCTCTATCTCCGAGATCGCAAAGAGGTGATCAGTCGCCGGATCAGACACGTGGCATCCTCCGGTGGGGGTCACCGCGGACAATCCCTGTTGCATTCGCCGGAGATAGAGACGGTACTTCTGGAGATGACTCGCTACGTTCTCTCTGGTCAAACCTTCTACGCTCATCAGTTGCATTATCGTCTTGGGAACAGCGTTTTTTATCCCCAGATGCGCCACCGCATCCACGAACCGCTTGTGTAGCTGCGGTGTCCACACAAGCCGTGGTCGCTTCAACGTCCTCGGCGGCTCATCCTCTCCGACATCAAACGTTCCGGAACCTAGCTCCGGTGACGGCGTCGATGTCACGGTATCTTTGGCTCGGTGGATGTCGAAGGCGAGAGCAAGATGATGAGTGATGAGGGTATGAGAGAGAGGGATGAGGTCCTGCGGCGAAGGAAGCTCCTCCTCCTCCGAATCCGGCGCCGACACTGAGAACCGATTTGGAATGTGATGTCTCATCGGCGGCGGAGGAGAGAAAATGGGAGGAAGAGGATATTTTTGTGAGGGTTGTTTCTGTTATTATTGTTGTGCACACATTATTATATAAATATACCGGGGAGGAGTGTGTGTGTGGCCCTCTCTTTCTGTTTCTTTTTTTCCTTTTTTTTATATTTCAATAAAATAAAAATGAAAAATCTATATATATAAAAGGCACAATATCAGTAGTGTCTTTTTAGGGCTAAAACACTTCAAAACTACCCTCTTAAATCTGATGAAAAAAAATGGGAGAAAAGACATATGTACCCTTAATGAAAAACACATACAAATGAGAGAAAACGAAAATTGAGAGGAGAGAAACAAAGTAGAGAGCTATTTCCTTTCATTTTCGAGTGTTTTCCTTCTATTTTCGAACGATTTCCTTCAATTTTAGAGTGATTTCTTTCCATTCTCGAGTGATTTCCTTCTATTTTGAGTGGTTTGCAGCAATTTTCGAGCGATTTCCAACAATGTTTCAGTCATTTTCAGTGATTTCCAGCGTTTTTAGCGATTTTCCGGCGATTTTCGGCGATTTGTAGGTGAGTTTCAGCGATTTCGACCGTTTTCCGGCGATTTCTGGCGATTTCCGGCGATTTCTGGCAGTTTCCGGCGGTCGCACTGGGTCACAGGGTCGAATAGGGTCGGACTGGGTCGCTGGGTCGCAGGGTCGGCTGGGTCGGACTGGGTCGCAGGGTCGGATAGGGTCGTTGGGTCGCAGGGTCGGCTGGGT
>CM071862.1:7558262-7606091 GCA_036759665.1 Gynandropsis gynandra
GAGCGAAACGGATCGCGCTTGAACCGAGCGTGACCTGATCGGTGAAGGAGGCACCGATAGGGGATGAATAGGCACCGACGGGGGGAAGAGGAAGAGACGGCAGGAGCACGATCGAAAACAGAGACAGGGTCGATGAATCCTGGAGAGAGAGAGAGAGAGAGAGATTAATCCCGGGGGAGAGGAAAGGGTTTTGCGTCTGATCGCTCTAATTGGAAGAAGAGAAGAGAAATCCATGGCTTTTGAAGCTATTGAAGCGGAACCCTGGAATTCATTTGCCGAGGAATCATGCGAAGACCTTCAGCCGAAACAACGCAGACGGTGAAGATGGGTTACAGAAGGGTGGAATGGGTCATGCTCGATTGCAATGTGAAAACTATAGCTCCAACGCCCAAACCGACTCCTGATTTGCTTCTCTCCGACGACGGCCTCGGCTATGATCTTTGCTATTATCCTCGATTTTCAAATACCACGGCTGAGGCCGAGAGGTCAGTCGTTTTCTCTCTTTTGCTCTTTCCTTATCTTCCATTTTACGATTGTGTCCATTGTTTGCTTGATTTTGTTGCTTTATCGTCAATTCTCTTGACCCAGAATCAGCTTTGGTTCTTTTGTCAATTTCCCCATATATAGTACGCGATTTTGGATAAGCAAGTCCTCTAAGCGATTATAATCGGAAATTCATCTCATTCATTTCTATCTGTGATAGGTGAGCGATTTGGGGAACTTGATCCGATTGAACAGTGAATGGCTCACCGGAAATGCCCTTCAAACTTATAGTAAGGTAAACTTCTAGATTGATGAAGTTTGAGCCTCCATTATCGACGAGTTTCCATGCTCCTCCTTTAATCAAAGTTTCAGCCGTCTGGTTTTGTGCCTGCTCATAGAGACGAAGAGGGTGTCGCGCCTGCTCATGGAGAATAAGAGGATAGCCGCATCTCTGCTGATGGAGAAGAAGCTACACTGGCACGGTTATGATGTATCTGCCTCCAGACCCTTCCTCTTCGTGTCAAAAATCGTTTATTTCGCCTGTAAATTTGATTTGTTTGTGCCAAATTTTAATGTGTCTGATTTTTTCAGCTTGAATCTTCTGCCATTGGTGTAAAGACGAATGAGGTATGTTTGCTTCCAGTTTTTCCATCATGTATTTATTGATACATAATCATAAGCAGATTACCAAAAAAGTCATCAATGGTAGAGGCGAGAGAGGATTGTGAAATTTCGACTTTATTGCTATCAGCTCTCCTGCTATATTCTTTTATATTTCCTGCAGTTTGTGACATGAGTATTCTTTCCCTGCTCTGCTACGGGTTTGAAGTCGTGCTAAAGTCATGTTACTTGGGTATTTGTTTTCATTGTAATCACAAAGGTTGAAAGTTGCTTCAAATTGGATTGTGATATTTCGACTTTATTGTTAACCCCGATTGTAGCAGACACGTCATGAGAAAGCACAGGTCTCCATCTTAATAATGTAACAACAACATGTGGGCATGCTTCTGTTTCTATATCTGTGATAAGTAAAAATGAAACTTGAATAAAAATGTTAATAGTCGGGTTGAGCAGATTGGAATGCTGAGATGGATGTGTCTTTGTGTTTCCATTGGTTCTGTGAAGTGGGTTTGGTTTTCCAAATTTTAATATGTGTCTGATTTTTCCAGCTAGATTCTTCTGCCATTGGTGTAAAGACGAATGAGGTATGATTGCTTCCAGTTTTTCCATCATGTCTTTATTGATACATAATCATAGGCAGATTACCAAAAAATTCATCAACGGTAGAGGCGAGAGACGAATGAGGTATGTTTGCTCCTGCTATATTCTTTTATATTTTCTGCAGTTTGTGATCTGTGTATTCTTACCCTGTTTTGCTACGGGTTTGAAGTCATGCTAAAGTCATGCTACTTGGGAATTTGTTTTCATTGTAATCACAAAGGTTGATCATTGCTTCAAATTGGATTGTGATATTTCGACTTTATTTCTAGCTCCGATTGTAGCAAACAAGTCAGGTGAAATCATAGGTCTTCATCTTATATTGTACAACAACATGTGGGCATGCTTCTGTTTCTATATCCACGATCAGTAAAATGCAGAACTTTAATAAAAAAGTTAATAGTCGGGTTGAGCTGATTGGAATGCTAAGGTGGATGTGTCTTTGTGTTTTAATTGATTCTGTGAAGTTGGTTTGGTTTTCTAACGAGAAGCTGCGTTTTCATATCATACCGCTGTTAAATACCGCTGTTAAATGGTCTCCCTGATTTACTTCATACCTATTGATTTCTTTTGCACTATTCTTACCAAGTCATTCGTTGCGGTCATGAAGGGTCATTTTAATGGTCTTTCTTTGATCCATCGATGTTCTCTTTTCTTTTTCATTTCCACTGCACAAATATATGAGCTCATTCATTGGTTCTTGAATTTTTTTGTTATGCAGATCAATTCATCGAGCTTCAGAAGAAAATCGAAAGAAAAAAACTTTTTTTAGTGGCAGTTGTCTAAATGGTTGAGTTAATTTTTGTTGTACTTGATTGGGTTAACTATTTCCACAGGCAATCCAATTCCTTTGCGACTTAGTCACCCAATTGAACTTACTTTTTCCTTTATGCTGATGTTATTTTTATGTAAGTCCACTTTCATTCTCTTTTCTCATTGAAAATGGTGTGTTTTGTTGACACACTCCCATATTGAAATACCATTAATGTTCTTTCATATATATAAACTAGCTAATCATCTTATGTTTCATTTGTTTCTTTAGAATACCATTAGCATCGTAATCGTCTTGATAACTGATTTGCATTCAATTCTCTATTTCTTTGTACAATTTTTTTCCCATTTCAGTACAAGACACTATAAATGTTGGGGCTACTACTGCTCTTATGTCTCTGCCTCTATCCCTCCGTAGATCTTCCTAATCCAGCGTCAAAGAGGTAAGTTTTTCTTTTTTTAACATGGTTTTCGTTTATTTATTTACTTTTCATTTCATGAGGGTCTACAAGTTTAGTTTTTGAGGCTTGAAAATTGGACTTTTCTGTTCTCTTAGGGTTTTCTTGGATGAATATTGTCTCATATTTAGCATATATAAAGAATAATTGTTTCTAACTCTAGATAATATTGTTCATTCATGGATATTTGTTGGTTCTTTAATGAATGGTTTCAAATTTTTGTTATGATGTTATGACTTTACAATATATATTTAGGATTTGTCACGTTGTCTTTACATAAATGGTCTGATTGGTGAATGGACGTTTTATGGTGTGAAAGGAGGGTTTGGGTGTTTTGTGTGTTTGTTGAGGAAGATGGGTCATTGCATCTCTACAATGTCTCCAAAGTACACATCTCATAGCCTCTTGAATTGCCTTTGGCTTTGCAAAACCTCCATCTTAGCTTGAGAGTGAGAGGAAGTCATTACAGAAGTTAAACCTCCATCTTAGCTTGAGAGTGAGAGGAAGTCATTACAGGAGTTAAAAGAGTGACATAGCAATGAGTTTTTCAAACTGGTTTCGGGTATTTGATGTTTGAGTTTCAAATATATATATTTATTATGTATTTGGGATGTTCCTAAAGAGATTGCAGAATTGTTGAAGCCGAAAAATCTTGGGTTTAAATCCAAAGAGAGAATGCAGAATTATTTGAGCTTCGAAATTGTTGATATATAAGATTTTGTGGTCTGAAATTTATTTGATTAAAAGAATGATGCTGCTTAGCACACCTTTGAGAAGGAAAGTTATAGATCAATATATTCCAAATATTTGAGCACCATGGTGCAATTCCTTGAATTGTTGCGAGTAATGGAATATGTTGTATGTTCATTTTTGGATTAGGATTGTTTTGGTCACTACAGGTTCATTTTAATGGTCTTTTTTTGATCCATCAGTGTTCTCTTTTCTTTTTCATTTCAATTGCACAAATATATGAGCTCATTCATTGGTTCTTGATTTAAATGACGCTCAGGTGGTAGATACTGCAGTCAGGGTTTCGAAGGGAGGAGGAATGGATGCTATTAAACTTGGAGAAGGATCACTGAGAAACTGACTCAAAAGCAATAGTGGAAGCCGAAATTGAAGTTATAGGCCCTGTTGGGTATGGATTTAACTCTAATGAATTTTTATTTTTACATGACGTTTATTTTAAAATAAAAAAAGTTTAGAATTATTTTTTTGTACATTAGTGTTATTGTTTGTATAAAATATAATATATACGATTTCAAAAGATCAAAATTAATGGTACATCAATGCGAGGAAATTATTAGAAAACAAATACTAAATTAACAATATTATATTATTTATAGTTATATTTTGTATTATAATATTCATGATAACTTCTAAAGTTTTATAAATTGTAGATTATTAAATTATTGATGGTAGTATATTATCAAATATAAATCACTATTAGCCAAAAACTAACCCATTCTTAGTATTGATTGAGTAGGATTTTATAAATATTCCAGTTTCGAGTTTAAAAATATTATATTAACTATAAAATATGTTTAATTTTAAAATATAATTTTAAGAATACACATGAAACATTAGTATGAAAAAAAATATATTTTACGAAATATAATAATATTTGAGAAAGAGTTCTCACACATACGTTTCAATCCAATTTTATTTTTCTGTTTTAGGTATCATTTAATTGCAATCCCTAAATTTACAAATAATTATTTTCTCAACAAAATTTTTTAGTTCCATGCAAATCCCTAATCCGCTAGATCACATGTAAGAGTTGAACCACTTCTTCCGCGATAATTTGTTTACTTTGCTTGAACCATTTAAAAATATGTCTTAAAAATATCGACATGGATAGACTTGCTATGTATTTTTGTTGAAATATTGCTCAAATGATTGTGAACAAAATACCAATGAACGTAACAAGCGTTATTCCCATTATGATCAGTGTTATTACAAAACTAAATTAACATTTATATTAATCAATATTTTGTTTAGTCTTATGTCATTACGTAATTATCCTTTCTAATGTATCAATTAGGTTTGTTAACACTTCAACCGTTTTGTTCTACAAACATCTACACCAATCAAAATCTCAAGCCAATAAAAAAATTCAAACATAAGTACTCGAATTATGTTCATACCTCAATAATTATTTTGTAATCATATAAAGCCTGGAAAAACAATCATGCAAAAAATTCATGTCTAAATCATGAGATCATTTTCTCCGACAAATTATGTTTTAAAATTTAAAAAATATTATGAATAAATTGCACTGTTAGTTTATATTACATCCATGAATCTATTGTTTATTTTTTTTACTTTGAAAATTGAAATTCATGCATTTGTATTAGCGACTTCATATATAAAATATCATTATAATGTTTGAATTATTAAATTAATTTACAAAATTAAAAAACAATTTAACTATCACAAAACCGTGCAACGCACGAGTATCATCTAGTTAAATAAAAACAGAAGTTTGTTCAAATGGGAAATTCCGTATGAATTTGATGTGACAGTAAATTTCATTTTGTTTATATATATTATTTCATTATATTTAACAAAATAGATGGCTTTACGTAGTTAGAATAGATTCTTTATTTTTATATCACACATCTTTGTGATTAAGAAATCAAAATATTCATATCGTATAATTGATCTATAATTAATATAAATGGGATGCTTTTTAATGATAATCTATATATAAATTGGATTATGTTAATTTTTATTTATAAATTAGATAAATTCATCCCAGTTTATTCGGTCAATTTTTTAAAAAAACATTTCCTCTTCTAAAAAATTCTGAGAACACTACGGATATTTCTATTCGTTATGTGGATACTAAAAAAACAAATTAATTTTCTTATAAGAAAATAGTGGAGGCAAGAAAACAAGAACAGTTGAGATCCATCATTCTTATGATGTTTCGTTTTGTTTTGTTTTTTGTTGGGATCTCTCATCGTTTTATGTGCCTCGGAGTTACGGTCCGGCTTTGAAAAAAGATCCTTGGCGCGTGGTTCACACTTTCATTGATGCGCGTGGACACTGCAATGCGCGTGATATGACATGACATGACATGACATGACATGACAGTCCTGCCATGGTTTAAGTTTAGATTAGATTAGTTCTCCTCTCAGAAATTCACCATTAGTATTATTGATAATTAATGTTTATTTAATTACTTCTATGGCTGTGTGTACGCGCACACACACAAGCACCGGATTTTATATATTATTTTTTTTCACTTTTAACAATATTTTTTATATATTTGGGAGTTGAGTTACGTGATAAAAAAAAATAATAATTTAAACGCCTTTTAGGTTTGTGTATATGAGAGATGGTGTGAAATGATTAATACTCCATTTTATGTGTTTTTTTTTTTAAGATAAAGTGCTTCGGCTTGTATCCATGAAGTGTGATGTGGGGTGTCGAGGTCTTTTTTTTTTTGTTCTCTCTTATTACTTAATTTTCTAATATGTTGTATAAGAAATACGAGTGACATTACCCCGATCAATTTTTTGTTTGTATTTCGTTGTGGTTCATTTAAATTTTACGAGTATATATATATATATTTATTTATAGTTTATTTATATTTTTGTACATCCGGAATGATTGATTTTAACGATACAAAAATTTTGATGGATCTATCTATATTTTAAACTTCTCTTCTATAGGAATCCGATTTCACCTTATTTGTATTTCGAAACCCCCGACACTCTAATGTAAATTGTATCAAGATTTAGAACAAATCGAAACAGAAGATCGAGATAAATATTTGGATTTATGATATACAATATGCAGCTGAATAGATCTTCCAATGCAATAACATCAGAACCTAATCTCTTTGTTGATGGAGATAAGAAGAGGATTTTTTTGTGTGTTATGCATTGGGGACCATAACCCAATATATAAAATATATTTATTGTTATTTCTAATTCGGCCCCTCATCAAATTAGAAATTACACAAGTGGTATCTATACAATAACATCATAATAATTATGCCCTTAGTCTATACTTAATTACACTTAGACCACTTTAGTTTAGACTAATTAAATAATGGCATAACATATATAAATAATACATGTTGTGACCCAAAAATTCCAACAATCTTCCACTGGGCCACATATGTATTCTAGTATGTCACTTTATGAGCTCAAACTATTGCCATTATAACCTATAGGACATAAACAATCTGGTCCATCAACTACACCAGTATAGAATCAAGGCGGCATTCGCTACATCGATCGTGGCTAAACCTTCCTTGGTCACTAATATCAATGTAATCAAATGAGATAGATCAAATTATGAATGTGTAGCATGAAAATCACATGAAGGTGATCTATACATGTCGATTTTCAACTGGTCCTACTTAAGTGAAATCACTTAATAACCTTATCGTATAGAGTGGAATATAAACTGAATAATACTTTATTTCTGATCAGAAATTATCCATACTAAAAACAACACAAAACACAAAAATATTCAGACTCCCATTAAACTGCAGATCCTTCAAAATCTAAAACACCCATTCGAGCGGTATGCTCATGAAAGACCTTGGGTAGAATACCATTTATAAGGGGATCTCCTATCATGGAGTTCGTCCCGATGTGCTCTATGGAAATTTGTCCACTCTTAACCCTCTCCTTCACAACCAGGAACTTGATTTCGATATGCTTCATCGAGCTCCTGTTGTTGTTGGAGTACAAAATAGTTGAGTTATTGTCACAATACAACTTGAGTGATCTTTTGATTGTATCAACAACTCGCAGCCCGGTGACAAAATTTTTCAGCCAGATTCCTTGGTTGGATGCCTCAAAACATGCTATAAACTCTACAGCCATGGTGGAAGATGTTATAAGCGACTGTTTGGCACTTCGCCAAGAAATAGCTCCACCAGCCAACAGAAAGATGCAGCTCGATGTGGACTTCAAACTATCTTGGCATCCCGCAAAATCAGAGTCAGTATACCCGATGATTTCCAAATGATCTGACCTCCGATAAGTGAACATGTAATCTTTTGTTCTCTTTAAATAACACATCACTCTTTTGGCTGCTTTCCAGTGATCCATACCAGGGTTGCTTAAGTATCTGCCCAACAATCCAACAACATACGAAATATCCGGACGCGTACAAACTTGAGCATACGTAAGACTCCCAACAGCTGATGTATATGGAATCTTCTGCATTTCTTAGATTTCAATATTATTCATAGGGCACCGATTTTTACTGAGTTTATCTCCTTTAGCGATCGGAGTGTCACCTGGTTTATAGCCTTCCATACCAAATCTTTTGAGTACCTTATCGATATATTTCCTTTGTGATAATCCTAGAATACCTCGACTATGATCCCGATGTATGTGAATTCCTAATACAAAGGATGCGTCACCAAGATCTTTCATTTCGAAATTTCTTGAGAGAAATCTCTTGGTGTCATGCAACATGCCTATATCGTTAGTGGCAAGTAAAATGTCATCGACACATAAAACTAGGAAAACAAATTTTCTCCCACTGAACTTATGATACACACACTCATCCACAATATTCACCTCAAAATCGAATGAGAGAATTACTTGATGAAACTTGTGGTACCATTTACGAGATGCTTGTTTTAGCCCATAGATGGATTTCGTCAATTTACAGACCATTTTATTTGGGTCTCCTAATATGAACTTTTCTGGTTGCTCCATATAATTGTCTCATCAATGTTTCCATTGAGAAACGTTGTTTTGACATCCATCTGATGTAGCTCCAAATCAGAATGTGCAATAAGAGCCATGATTGTCCTACAAGAGTCTTTTGATGAAACCAGAGAAAAAGTCTTTATATAGTCAATCCCTTCCTTTTGAATATAACCCTTAGCTACAAGACAAACCTTATACCTTTCCACATTACCCACCGAATCTCGTTTAGTCTTAAATATCCATTTGCAACCAATAGGTTTCGTACCTTCTGGTAATGGGACAAGTTCCCAAACTTTATTATCTTGCATAGACTTATCATTCATTGCCTTAATCCACTTTTCAGATTCAGAACTACTGATAGCTTGACGGACATTGATTGGATCGTCTTCCATCATACCATCGTTTTCCTTATGTTCTTGAAGAAACACTATATAATCATCTGAAATAGCGTTTCTTCTCTCTAGTAGATCTCCTTAAAGGCAATTGATCTTGTTGCCCAAGTTCTTGAGGTTATTGAGTTTGATCAGGATGAAAAATTGTCTAAGATTGAACAACAATGTCAGATTGAGGATCCGAACTCGTTTCATCTGAAACGACTATACGAGCTGGTTCAGGAACTGAAACCAATTCTTCCTCAAAGACAATGTCTTTATTTCTCTCTCCAAACTCAATATCCTCAAAGAACGTGGATGTTCCCGTCTCAAAAATTGTCTTTAATTTGGGATCATAAAACTTATAGCCTCTTGATCGCTTAGAGTAGCCAATAAAGTAGCTGCTGACTGTCTGGGATTCCAATTTCTTTTAATATGGCCTATAAGGCCTTGCCTCAGCTGGACATCCTCATATATGAAAATGCTTTAGTGTTGGTTTTCTACCAAAACAAAGCTCATAAGGTGTTTTCGCAGTTGCCTTCGTTGGCACTCTATTAAGAATATAAGCTGTCGTCTTTAGTGCCTCGCCTCAGAGTGATTCTGGTAAAGTCGAATGACTAATCATACTCATGTCTTTAAGAGTTTGATTTCATCTTCAGATACACCATTCATGCTAGGTGACCTCGGCATGGTGCATTGTGGGACGATTCCACACTCCTCTAGGTACTTGGCAAAAGGTCTTGGACGTTGTTCACCTGAACCATCATATCGATCATAGTATTCACCACCACGATCAGATCTGACGGATTTAATCCTTTTGTTGAGTTGATTCTCAACTTCAGTTTTAAAAGCTTTGAACACGTCCAAAGACTGAGACTTCTTATGAATAAGAAATAATTATGCATATATAGAGTAATCGTCAATGAACAATACAAAATATTTTTGACCATTCCAAGATGTAGTCGGAAATGGCCCGCAAATATCCGTATGTATCAATTCTAAGACATCTGTAGCTCTATATGCACCTAGTTTCTTTTGTTTGGTCTGTTTTCCCTTAATGCATTCAACACAGAAATTGAAGTCTGTGAAGTCAATGAAATCTAAGATCCCATTCGACACAAGTCTTTCAACTCTATTTCTAGAGATGTGACCTAGGCGTTTGTGCCACAACATTCCCGAAGTTAAATTATCATTTTTACGCTTAATACCACGTGATTCAATAGTTAAATTTTCATGATATTTCTCAACAATATCAAGCATATAAAGATTATCATAAGCCAAAAGCAAACCAGTTCCAACAATATTTGAATCCAAAGACAATGTAAACTTATTGTTTCCAAATGAACAAGAATAACCAAATTTATCCAAATAAGAAACTGAAACCAAATTCCGTCTAAAAGACGGTACAACAAAAGTGTCTTTCAAATCCAAATAAAAACCAGTACGCAACAATAATCTAAAATGCGCTATTGCCTCCACTTCGACCGATTTTCCATCCCCCACATAAATTCATCTTTCAGTATTACTTGGCTTTCGGAAGCTCAAGCAACCCTGCATCGAAACACTGATGTTAGTAGTAGCACCAGAATCTAACCACCAAGTTTTTCTATACACTGAAGCTAAATTAACTTCAGAACATACCAAAGTAAGGAACATACCCTTTTTCACACGCCAAGCGTGGTATACGGCATAATCCTTCTTAACATGTCCAGGTTTCTTACAAAAGAAGTAATTGTTTTCAGTTTTATGTTGCTTCTTTTGATCTGGACCCTTAGCAGCATTATTCTTTGTAACCTCAGGTTTCTTTCTTTTGCCCTTTCCCTTAGAGGTGTGAGCCAAATGAGCACTTTCAATCTTATCTTGTTTCATCCTCTCTTCCTCTTGAACACAATAGGAGATGAGCTCGTTAAGAGACCACGTATCCTTTTGACAATTATAACTAATTTTGAATTGGTTAAATTGTCCAAGAAGAGAGTTCAAGACAAAATGTACGAGTACATCTTCCAATATATCAATCTTAGGTGTCTTGAGCTTTGAAACAATATTTGTCATCTCCAAGATGTACTCCCTTATGTTTCCTTTGGCTTGATACCCACTACTAGAAAATTCAAGATTAGGACGGAATTTAGGGACCGAAATTTCCGTCCCTAAATTTAGGGACGGATTATACACGGATTAGGGACAGAAAATGAAATTCGTCCCGAATTCGTCCCCAAATTTGGGTACCGAAGAGCCGTCCCTAATCCGTCCCTAATTGCGGACCAATTAGGGACAGATGAGTAAGGCGTCCCTAAATTGGGGACGGAAATTTCTGTCGTCCCTAAATTGGGGACGTAATTTGTTGCCGTCCCTAATTTGGGGACAGATGTTTCTGCTGTCCCTAAATTTAGGATTATAAATGTTGATTATATGTATGTTTTGTAATTATTGTTATGTACTAATTTTTATCTTTTAATCTAATCGAACTTTTTTTTAATTTTATTTTTTTTATTTTTAAAAAATTAGGGATGGCTAAATTCCGTCCCTAAATTTAGAGACGGCTGCAGCGGCCCGTCCCCAATTTTTAGTGACGGAAAACGATTCGTCCGTAATCCCGGGACTGTTTGCAGACTAAATTTTCCGTCCCTAATTGGGGACGGATTGGGATTTGAATTTTCCGTCCCTAGTTGGAGACGGATTGGGGACGGATAGCATTTGGAGACGCGCGATTGGGAACTACCGTTTAGGGACGGATTAGGGATGGATTTTTCAGTCCCTAAAACCTGATTTTCTTGTAGTGACCTCATGGTGCTAAAGCGATACAACAACACACTTATCTCAGCCTTATCGCTTTGAACAAAGCATTTTTCAAGCTCAGCAAGGAAATCCTTGAGATTGGCATCCTCAGCACCTCGAAAGGTTTCTGGAATAGTGCTCATAATGATCTAAAGACCTACGCGATTTGAGCGCTCCCATTTTTCATAAGTTTTTTTATGTTCAACAGAACTTGTGTCCGAAAGAGAAATGGAGGGCTCAATCCTCAATGCTAGGTCTAGATCCATGCACCCAAGAACTATTTTGACCTTATCCTTCCATTCCTTAAAGTTGGAACCATTAAGGCAGGAATCAGGCCGATGTTTGCAGATACTGCAGCAAGATTAACTGAAAAAGAGAACAAATTATAACATGAGTTATCAAAACCAATCAACAAAACATATGATTGTACAACCCATCTCAAGATACCTAGTGCAACATCAATATCAAGTCTTTGGACAATAATATTAATTGCTAGTGATACCTTGATGTAATGATCAAACACTGATAATAACACATGTTAAATAACAAACATTTCTTTGGATCGATTTATCATCACACGTTAACCAAAGAATTATCACATATTTATCGTCACATATACACATGAAATCCGGCCAAACATGAATCTTCCTTTGGGCCGATTGATACTCGCATGGATAAATATGTATATATCATTCAATACTTCTCATGAAAAATATTCACAAGAGAGGACACTTTGGTGCCATCTTGCTTCTATTAAATCATTTAAAGCATCAAATTTGTACAATAAAGTTAAATGTTGATTGCATGCAAAAGTCATTTTCCAGATACAATATAACCGATATAATATATTCAGAGACATCATATGCATAAAAATGATTGTGGCTTAATGGTCCGGAGAGAAATCAATAAACTGAAGTGGAGTTACAGATCGCAGGTTTGACCCTCATTACCTCCGAGACCTTTTATTTATTTTTTTAACAAAATAAAAAAATTAAATCCACCAGCACCACGATTGAATAATATATATATATATATATATATTAGAAACCGTCAAAACGCAGTTAAATGAAGTATATACCCATAAGTATTTTTTTAATAATTAAAAATAAATAAATAAATAAATACAACCCCATAACTTTAGCCACAATAATAATTATTATTATTTAAAAAAAATCATCTCTCACCGAGAGGTTCTTAACCCTCTCATCTTCAACCTTAATTTAACTTCAATTTTACTCCAACATTATTTAATTCATCAATAATTAAATCCAAATCTAATATAAACACAATAGATCAGCTCTGATACCACTTGTAGGAATCCGATTTCACCTTATTCGGATTCCGAAATCCCCAAAACTCTATTGTGAATTATATCAAGATTTGGAACAAATCGAAACAGAAGATCGAGATAAGTACCTGGATTTATGATATACGATATGCAGCGGAATAGATCTTCCAATGCAATAACCTTAGAACCTAGTCTCTTTGTTGATGGGGATACAAAGAGAGTTTTTTTGTGTGTTATGCATTGGGGACCATAACCCTCATATATAGAATATATTTATTATTATTTCTAATTCGGCCCTCGTCAAATTAGAAATTACACAAGTGGTATCTACACAATGACATCATAATAATTATATTCTTAGTCTATACTTAATTACACTTAGACCACTTTAGTTTAGACTAATTAAATAATGGCATAACACATATAAATAATACATGTGTGACCCAAAAATTCTAACATCCTCTCCAATGATCGATCGAACTCAAATGGATGAAATATTCTCGAAATGCAAACAAACAAAAAAATTACTCAGCCTATCCAATAGTTCAATTTTGTCCCTACGACGATAAAATGACAAAAAATCTATTCGGGTGTTAAAAACAATCATGTCGAAAAGGTTAAAAATTCTAGAGCAATAATTTTAAATAGCGACAACAAAGATGTTCTATCTGTTAACACTTTGGACTCCATATATCTTGAATATATAACCTCAATGTCATAATCATGAATCGGAACTTCTATTAGACTATTAAAGTGTTTTCATCTCTTATCAATTAAAAACGATAAATTAAATTCATACAATCAATAAAATACGATGATAGATCTTAAATCTTTGAATAACTCGGATTAGAAATGAACGAATATTGATTAATGCTACAAATACCGTAAAGATTCGATACTTGATAAGCCAAAAACAAACTTTGGACACAAGAAGAAAACATATCAAATTAAGAATCAAATTGTCTTCTACAAAATGCAAAATGAAGATCTTAAAATCAAGAACCAAGCAAAAACAATTAATAAAATTACAAGGTTTGATAAGATATAATTGTACAAACTAGATTGATTTGTAGAGTTTCCAATATTGTGTAGTTTCTCATGTGATTATGTAGCTTTTTATGTGTTTGTCTACCTTTTCATGTGACTTAGTAGCTTTCCATGCATTGAAACTTATGCATAATTCAAATTATTTTTATGTATCGATCGAAAATAATTCTCCATCATTTCAAACTTAATTAAGTTCACCATTTTGAGCTCTCGACTTTTCTTTGACACATATTTTTTTTTTCTTGCACGAAGCATTGAATATTCTCTGCCACTTGTGCTTGAAGTTGCTTTGTCTAAGCTCCCATGATTGGTTCTGTCAATACCACGTCGTCTGATTAACCGTTGACATGGCTAGTCACATTAATTATCGTTGTGTTCCCCTCATCATCCTTTTTTGCTCAAAAAATATTTGTCCTCAAATATGGTTCATCTACAGTAAAAAGAGCTAAGTCAGAAACATTAACGATTTTACTAAAGTGATATTCATTTGGAAGGTCGATCTGGTAGGCGTTATTTATTGATCCCCGATAAGACTTTGAATGGATCAATCACTCCCGGAGTAAGTCTAGACTTACATTAAATAGGGAACCTTTTTTTCTACAAATGAACCCATACCATATCACCGACCTAGAACACAACCTCTTTGCGGTCTTTATTTGTGTTTGTGTGGCTTATTGATTTGTTCGATCATCGATGTATTTCCTTGTTTTAGCATGAATTTGATTTAAAAAAAATCTCGAAATTTTTCTTCCCATGGAGGTTAGCACGTTCAATCAAAGGTTAATGACAACAAATCTAGTTGAGTATGCGGATTAAGACCATAAATTATTTTAAAAGTCGTTGAATGAATGACACGATTATATGCAAACTCAATGTGGAGAAAAACTTCCCATAAGTTTAAGTTATTTTGGACCACGATTTTTAATACATCGAACAATGTTCGATAAATAATCTCAGTTTGTCTGTCACTTTGTGGATGACACGTTAAGAAAAAAACAATTTTCCTAGTATCAGTCATAAAGCTTTCCAGAAATAGCTAAAAAATTTGATGTCGTGGTAAAAAAAACCTATGGTCCTAGGCATACCATGCAAACGAATATTTAAAGAACATGTTAGATATGTGTGAGGCATCATTAGTTTAGTGGCAAGCAATGAAATGTGTCATTTTTTAAAATCGATTAACTACTACACAAATTGCACCATTACTACCCCAGACCTAGGTAATCCTGACACAAAGTACATTGATATATATACCTAGATATGATAAGGCATATGCAATAGAGTGTACAAATCGTGTGATTTAAGTCGAGACCTAGCGTATTTTCACGTGATGCACCTTGCACATATCCGCTCAACATATCGCTTAAGGAAAGACTAATAGAAATGTTTCAACAATATTGTTAAACACTTGACCAGTCCAAAGTTTCTCGTTAATCATATACTATGTTTTTCACAAACCAAAAGATTGTGTAATGAATAGTTAGGCACACACAAACTATTTTTTCGAAAAAAAAGACCCTCATATCTATAGTAATCTTCAAAACTAAAACGTTCACATGATCTATAGGTATTTTCGAATTATAGTTCGTGTCATACAAGTCTTTTATGTATTCATAACCAAACAACTTAAAATCTAATGAGACTACCAAGTTATACCTACGAAACAAGGTATTGGTAACTACGATTATCTTTCCTTGTTTATACTTAATAACCTAACTACAATTTTCCATAATTCCACCCACTTATCATGATATTTAATATATTTTTTGTTGACGTTTTAGATGATTGAGTGTCTCATAATCCTTATAATGAATTCCTTCTGCTAGAAGTAGCGTTGTCATGTCTGAAGCGTATGTACCAAGATGTATAGTTTTTTATCGTATGTTAGAAAATTGAGTAAGCTACACTCAATTTCTCGCTGAAGTAAGTGATGGACTTACCATGTTGCATCAATACAACATCTACATCAACACCAAAAGCAACATATTCAATCTCAAATGCTTATGAAAATTCAAATAAATACAATAGTGGTGAGTTTGTGAATTTATCCTTTAGAATCCGAAATGTAGCTTCTTAAGCTTCTCCCCACTGAAACATCATATTCTTCTTGATAATCTCATTGAGTGAGGCGAGAATTGTACTGATTTCTTTTGCAAAACTCAAATAGAGGCTTACAAATCTGTGGAAAATTCGCAGTTCGCTCACAGATTTTGGACTTGATCGATCCTTGATTGTGATGATTTTCTCTTTGTCAACATGGATTCTTTTTTCACTAACCACACAGTTTAAAAACACAAACTTTATTGGACCAAAAATGTATTTTTTAAGGTTAGCAAATAAATGTTGTTCCCATCTGATCTAACACACGACGTTTGAGATGAGTCGTCAAAGCTTGCATTTGATGTTTTTCCAAACCAACTACATTGGTTTCGTGAATTTTGTCACGATTGTGAATTTATTTGTCAGTCATTGCTGTATTTTTTTAACTGAAAAAACACATTAGCGTAAAAACAAAATAAGACAAAGAAAATAATATAATCAAACCTCATGTTATGGAAAAGATGTCAAATCTTGATTTTCCGGCAAATAAAAACCGATTCAACACTAGTGACGCAACTATAATCCATGTTTATATATTTTTTTTAATTTAACAAAAAACACAAATTTATTTTCTCACATATTCCATCTTCAAACCAAATATATATCTTCTTTTATCAATCATATGCATTTTTTCAAACGAATTATAGATATAATTTTTTTTACTGATTCTTTCGAAATTTAATATGCACAAAGTGAAAAACAATTCGTAAAAAAACTTAAATATGAAAAAATAAATAAGATACAATAAATAAAAGATAAAGATGATAAACATAACTAGGAAGCAAACTCTAATATTGTTTTATGTGTTCTCGAATCAAAACTTTCAATTGGTTGTGGAAGTCATTTCACCCCTAATAAACTAGAAACGACATACTAGTCACTCATAATAAATGAAAATGATAATTGATCCTTGCCTTTCGAATAATTCGGATTAGCAACAAACAAATGTTGAATGATGCCACAAATATCGTGCGAAATCAATATTTGATAAACCAAAACTGAACTTTGGAATCACGCACAAAAATCTAATGCTAGTTCTAAGAAGAACTAAAAGAAAAAACCTCTTAAATTATGAATCGGTTTATCTTCTACAAATGCAAAAGGAGGAACTTAAATAGAAAAATAAAATATAGAACTAAGTAAAAACAATACTAAAATTACAAAGTTAGATAAGATCAAATGGAAAAAAATAAGTTAATTTATAGGGATATTAGGGGTGAAAAACCCGGGTTTCGGTACGGGTTTGGGTTTTTTGGGTTGGTAATAGGGTAGCTAAAGCGTTTTTTAACAAAACGAATATAGATCTAGTCATGTTTCAGGAAGAGATCATGCAAGATTTCACCAAAACATGAAGAACGATTCCTAGAGTTACATGTTTTGGCGAATACGGACGAGTGTAGGAGGTGAGCTCTAAACGTACGAAACCTCTACAGTGTCCACACCGAGATCTGCCTTTGCTTTCAACTTTTGATGTGAATCTCATCACGAACGGGAATCGCTTCTTCTCTTTTCTTCGTCTCTATTTAATAGGCTCGGGTTTTGTTTTAGAAAATATTGAATTATCGTAAAAACACTATTTTTCTGTTTTCATTTTCTAATAGTAAATTTTTAGGTATTTATAAAATAACCCCATGATTATTTTAATATTAAATTTTTGGCACTATACTTTTAGGGTTCCTCGGGTTATAAAAATAAACCTAAATTGGAATCGAATATGTTACAGTGCGGGTTCCTTGGGTTTGATTCGAGTTCATGTCGTTTAGTTATAGGTAATTCGAGTTCTTCAGATAATTTGAATTGTTTAGTTATGAATAATTCGAGTTTCTGGATAATTTGGATTGTTTAATAATGGTTAATTCGGGTTTCAATTTGGGCCTTACATGGTTTTCGGGTATTTTTTGGTAATACGGGTTTTAACATAAAAAATAACGTAATATACAAAAACCAAAAAAATAAATATCAAGTTACTAAGTCTAAAATCAACAATAAATATCTTCAAATGAACTATTTTATTCTTTCTAATCAATATTTCTACTCCCAAAATGTAAAAAAAGAATGGTTTTTTTTTTAGATTTTTTTTAAATTTTTTGGTCGTTCGAGTTATTCGGGTTGTCGTGAACCTAAATCGAATCAAAATGAACCGAATGGGTTCTATATTTTGAACCCATATAGGTTTTTTAGGTAAGCAAACGACTTATAGGTTTTTCGGGGGTCGGTCTGATTCAGGCTGGTACGGTGAATATTCCACTCCTAATTTCCATAATTGTGTAGCTTTTTATATGATTGTGTAACTTTCCATAGTTTCCTTCGTATACTCGATGAATCTATACTTATCAGATCTAACATCTAGCTTGTCTGATTGCAGTATTTTTACGAATGCAAGACAACCCCAAACCCTTATGTGTTTTAGGTAGGGTTTTCGTCCTTTTCATATCTCATACGATGTTTTAGAAATGAATTTCATGGGAACTTTGTTCAAAAGATAGGTCCCTGCTTCTACAGCATAACCCATGAATTTATTGAAAGATTTGTGAACCCCATCATGGATCAAACTATATCTAATAGAGTTTGATTTCTCATTTTAGATACACCATTATGTTGAAGTGTCCCTTGAGAAGTCCGACAAAATCCCATTTTGTCTTAGATGATCGAGAAAATTATGACCTAGATATTATCAATCCCGGTCAGACCTCAACATCTTGATACTTTTTCTGGTTTATTTCTCCACTTCATTGCGAAATCTCTTGAACAATTCAAAGATTCAGATTTGCGTTTCATAAGATACACAAACCCATATCTCGATATATTGTCAGTGAAAGTGATGAAATATGAATATCCATCCTTTGTTTGAATTTTCATAGATCCACATATATCAGTATGTACGAGTCCTTGAAGTTTTGTAGCTCTCTCTGGTTCTAGTAAATGGAGATTTGGTCATTTTACATGTGAGACAAGACTCACAAGTTGCATATGTTTCATAATCATAATGGCCCAGAAGGCCATCTTTATGCAACCTGTTGATTCTCTTCTCACCGATATAACCAAGTCTACAATGCCAAAGGAAAGTTTTGTTTAGACGATCATCTTTCTCTTATGACAAAAAAACGTGCATGTTAATAGATTAAACATTAACATCAGGTATGACATATATACCCTGTTGAAGATAACCATTCATACAAATGTTATAACTGAAAACTGTCTTATATCCATGTATGTCTAACATAGAAATGAAAATGATATTCGAAACAAATTTTGCAATATAATAACATTGTTCTAACAATCTTGCCTATAGGCATACAAAGAGAAAATTGATCATACGGTTAGAGCAACAACACTTGCACCATTTCCATCCTTCAGATTGAACTCTCCTCTCTTGAACGTTCTATTGATCCTCAACACCTGCAACATTTTGCAAATGTTAAAGCTGCTACTGGTATCCAATACTTATTTATATGAATCAATAGTAGTTAAAGATATCATGAACATATTTTCCATAGAAGACTTACCTTGTTTCTTGTCACCAAGAGATGCAAGGTATTCCTTGCATTTCCTTTTCCAATGATCCTTCTTCTTACAGAAGAACCATTCAACATCTGACTTGTAGGCTTTGCTAGCACTACCCTTGGCCTTGGTCACACCAATTGCAGGTGAACTTTGCTTGATTCTCAGCCTTTTCTTGCCTTTTCTCCTCTCAGAAGAGGAATGGCCCACCAATAACACAGAACTGGGCCACTTCACCTCCATGGATGTCGACTTCTGGTAATACATCAGCATGTTATGCATCTCATGCAAATCGACATTGATCTTGTTCATGTTGAAGTTAACAATGAACGGTGAAAAAGATTCCGGGAGTGACTACAGGATCAAATCCTGTTACAACTCCTTTCCGAACGTGCATCCTTGCTTCTCAAGTTGTTCCATAAGACTTATATGTTTACAGTCAGACTAGACTTGAACAAAGTGTTCGACAGCTGACCTTGTTGTATGTCTTTGCGATCCATACATATTCTTAAGATGTTCGATGATCTGTGAAGGATTCATATCCTCATGCCGCCTTTGGAATTTAGCACTCATTGATGCCAAGATGATGCACTTTACAGTAGTAAAATCATCATCATGCTTCACAAAAGCATTGATGGTGTCTGGATTCACGGGGTCAGGGATTGGGAGCTAGCTTATCAATCACATCGATCAGCTTTTCATGAGTCAAAACCAGTCGCAGGTTGCATTGTCAATCCTCAAAGTTATCCCCAACATGCTTGTAGGTCTCGAGGATGGTACGCATGGAAAAAGAAGATATATTCGAGAAATATGTAAACAATTAAATAGGAAAACATAAATAACAAGGAATGAACATTAGAATATCACAAAGTCATGGACTTTAATCTATATGATATGCATACTAATCAATGTTACAATAACATCAGAAATCCAATTTTATAACAACATTAAATTGCAACTATATGCCTGAGCCCCTTAGTGATCAAGACGTTTCCCAAACATATAAAGTAGATTGATTACAAATTATATCACCATAAAAATTCATAAACTAAATATGCAGCTCTACATCACATAATCACCCGATTTTCAGGTTGTTTCTATTGATATAGTTGAGTTCATCCTTGACCTTATGGTCGAAAAAAATAAATTTATGTCCCCCGAGTAGTCCAGTGTATACAAGAACTATGTGTTTCCTCCCACTAAAAAACTTATGTTATAGACACACTAATCTAATTCTTGAACTATACATGTCAGTTGGTTGTCAGGGCTTTGCATGCAAACAAGAACAGATTTATACGTCAACTTTGTGGGAAAAGCTAAATGATAAAAAAAAATTCATTAAAACTCAATTATTTAGGATTAGACAAAAGCATCACTCGGTCCGATGGTCGAACCATACGGTCGTCTGATAAAACTGTCATGATATCAAACTTTAGAGCCATATTTTACGAAGTATGTCGATATCTCTATCGACTTGATTGAGTCATCTCATGATTCGATCAAGCGATCACCTTTTGGGATGATTCATCATTATGAGCTTCGGCTCAATCGAGTCGAACTCTCGAGCTTGAACCCTAATCGCGATTTTTCGACGAATTTTGACGAGTTTTTCATTGACAATTGATATCATAAATACATATACCACTATTAGGTTGCTAAAGAGGTAGCAGAAGCGTTTTTTAACAATCCAAATATAGACCTAGTCATGTTTTAGGAAGATATCATGCGAGGTTTAACCAAAACACGAAAAATGATTCTTAAAGTTATTTGTTTAGGCGAATACGGACGAATGTAGGATGTGAGCTCCAAATATACGAAACCTTTATAGTATCCACATCGAGATCTACCTTTGATTTTAAATTTTGATGCGAATCTGATCACTAATGGGAATCGGTTCTTTTCCGTTCTCCGTTTCTATTTATGGTGCTATGGTTCGAATTTTTTTTCTATCCCCTTTTTATAATACTAACTTTTAGGTATGTACAAAATAACCCCATAGCTATTTAATATTACATTTTTGATTCCATATATTCAGGGTTCGCCGGGTTATGAAAAATAAACCTGAATTGGAATCGAATATTTTACAGTCCGTGTTCCTCGGGGTTTGATTCAAGTTTGGGTAGTTCAATTACAAGTGATTCAATTTTTTCAGATAATTTGAGTTGTTTAGTTATGGATAATTTGGGTTTTCGGGTAATTTGGGTTGTTTAATCATGGATAATTCGAGTTTCGATTCGGGACCCACAGATTTTTCTAGTGTTTTTTAGTAATACGGGGTTTACAATAAAATATAACGTACTATACAAAAAAAATAAATATCAAGTTACTAAGTCTAAAGTCAATAATAAAATTCTTCAAATGAACTATCTGATTCCTTCTAATTGAAGATTTCTACTCCCAAAACGTCAAAGTTTAGGATTTTTTTAAAGTTTTGGGTTGTTCGGGTTATTCGGGTTCATGCAAACTTGAAATGAATCGAACTAATCCTGAATACATTCTATATTTCAAGCCCATACAGGTTTTTAGGTAACCTAAATGACTTATGGATAGGTTTTTTGGGGGTCGGTCCGATTCAGGTTGGTCCGAGTTACCCGAATATCCCACCCCTAATTTCCATTATTGTGTAGCTTTTTATATGATTTTGTAGCTTTCCATGTTATCTCGAAGCTTTCCACACATTAAAACTTAAGCAGAATTTAAGTCATTTTTACTTATCGATCAATAGTAATTCCATTATTTTGCTCTTGAATTAATTTTATCGTATTGAGCTCTCGACTTTGTTTTGACTCGCCTTTTCTCTTTTTATGAAGCTTCGAATATTCTTGGCCATGTATGCTTTGAAGTTTTTCCCCCAGACTCTCGTGATTGGTTCCTTTAATTCTACATCGTCTGGTTGACCGTTGACGGGATAAGCGCCATTAATTCTTATTTTGATGCCCTTATCACTCTTTAGGACTTAAATTAAGGTGAATGAGAAAATGTTATATCTATAGAAAATGTTCAATTAGTACTTAAAGTTTATCATAAAAAAGAAGAAATAGATTTTTTTGATACATACTCACCAGTATCTATAACTACATCCATATGGACGTTGATTCCACTTGCAGTTATTCACCATTTTGGATATTTATCAAATGGATGAGAAAAATGCATTCATGAATTATGAATTAGATGAAAAAATATATATTAATCAATGCTAAGGTTTTCTGGTCAAAAGTTAAGAAAACAAAAGTATGTCAATTGATTAAATCTCTTAGCGGGCTTAAACAAACACGAAAATAGTTGTATGAAAAGTTTGATAATACTTCATTATCAAATGGTATCAAGATAAATGAATCTCATAATGTGTCTATGTGAAAAAAATACAAAGATGCATACATCATTTTATGTCTCCATGTAGATGATATGATAATCATAGGAAAAAAAATGTAATCAATGGAACAAAAAATGTTGAATTTTGATATTGATATGAATGACATGGGTGAAAGTGTATCACAATTGGAGTACATACGTGTTATGTGGAGTTTAATATACTTTATAAATTGAACTAGACCAAATAAATCATATTTGATAATTCGACTGAGTAGATACTCATACAAACCAAGCAAAAAAAAAATTGAGGTTGTGTTGATAAGAGTTTTGAGGGGTTGTGTTGATAAGAGTTTTAAGGTGTCTTAGACATACGATGAGATATAGATTGGATTTATCAAGATATATTCCTTTCTAAGAATGATATTATGATGTAAATTGGATTTCAAACAATATAAATAATAGGTCCACAAGTGGTTATGTATTCACACTTTGAGGAGTAGTCATGTTGTAAATCATCAAAAGAAGTAGTTGTGACACATTCAACTATAGAAACAAAATTTGTAGCATTGGATAAAGCTTCTGAAGAAGCAGAATAACATAAAAACTTCCTAGAAAGGATTTCATTGTGACAGAAGCGTTTTACTTTGATCTGCATTCATTGTGATGCATGCTCTTACAAGAGTTAAGAACCAAATCTAAATTGGAAAATCAAAGCATATAAGACGATATCATAACATTATATGAGACTTGTTAAAGAATGAAATAATATTCATTTGTTTTATTAAATTTAAGAAAAAAATGTCATATCTATTCACTAAAGGTCTTGGTAGATACAAAGTTTTGTGTACAACATGGGGAATAGACTTAAAGCCAATGGAATGATACATCACTCTACATAAACCTAACCTAACAATATTGGAGATCTCATGATCGAGGTTCAATTGAAAAACTAGATAAGAAATACTTAAATGCATGACATAATTTTATGTTTGTCTTATGCTAAAATTGAGTGTGTTTCCATTGAAGAACAATGGAATGAATCTTTAGGTTCTGAATAATGTTGTTAGCTTTAAAAGTGGAATATATACATACTATTCTTGATTAGCATTATAT
This sequence comes from Gynandropsis gynandra, assembly GCA_036759665.1. Taxonomy (NCBI): domain Eukaryota; kingdom Viridiplantae; phylum Streptophyta; class Magnoliopsida; order Brassicales; family Cleomaceae; genus Gynandropsis; species Gynandropsis gynandra. The sequence continues at coordinate 7,582,387 of CM071862.1, forward strand.
GAGATTGATGTGGAGTCGCATCAATGAGAACTTAAATGGCTAAGTTGACTTAAATTCACCAACTAACAAAATAAATCCGATAAGTATTTACAATGATAGGTTCAAATCTAAAAGACACTTTTGAAGTACATACTTAGTTGATATTCTAAAAAATATTGAAATATCTTATTTTATATTCAAATGTAAACTATTATTTGGTTTGAATAAAAAACGTGGGATATTATTGGAAACTATAAAGAAAATGAAGGATCAAAGTCCCACGTTAAAAAATGAAAAGTTAATCTATTACTATATAATTGATCATTGAGTGTTTGTCTAAAATGGACAAAAAAGAACGAATATAATGTTTTAACCTTGTAACGGGCCTCCATAAAATGATATTAATATCAAAAGATGGACCTTGGGATTCTTTGTTAAGATCAATTGAACCAGTTCGAAATATGTTTTTTCGGAATACAAAACGAATGGATACTAAAAAACATTGTGTTTTTCAACTAAAATGCTTCTACACTCCAACACATTTCTCATTTCTTGCAACCGAAGAAATCTATAAGATGAGACCGTTTGTATTCGGTTATATATACATAATACAAATTATCATTTTTTCATCGTTGAATCCTTTCGAAAACTACGAATTGCAAACATCAAACAAATATTTTTTTGGTATTTTGTTTTGTGGTTCATTTCAATCCTTTAGAACACTACGAATTGCAAACATCAATCAAATATTTTTTTGGTATTTTATTTTGTGGTTCATTTCAATTTTTCAGTTCTATATATATCTATAATTTGTTTATATTTTTGTAAACCCAAACTAATTGGTTCCAACACATATTAAGTTGTTAGACGCTAGTCGTTGATCAATGTCTAGTGTCTATATCGATTATTCAGTGTCTAGAGATTTTTATTTTTTTTCTTCAAAAAACCTAAAATATATAAAACACAATTTTCAAAATTTTAAATATAATAACAAAAAAAGTTAACACAATATATAAAGTTCATAAACACAATGATAAAATTCACCACATATAAAGATTTAGTTATTATATTTTGGATCTCTCTAATTGATTCACTAGTAAAATCTAATCGATCGTTGAAAAGTTAATGTATGTCGAGCAATTAGACAATAACTAAATAGAAACTTTCAAGCCATAACACATGCACATAAGTTTTTTTTAAATCTTAAATATTAATTGAAATATAACATTTAAAAAAGACAAATGGGAGAATCTTTAATCTAACATAGTTAACCAAATCAAGACAAAGACATATCCTTTTCATTTCCTTGTAACATTTATAGTTATATTTTCTTCTCCATGAATCAATCAAAAAATAAAAACCATAAAAAATGGTCATTTGTGGGGTTTCTTTTTCCAATTGGTCAAGGTCTTTCTTTAGGGAAATTTTAAAAGATTTTTCTTTGGCAATTTTGCTTTTTCAATTGTACTTTTATTTATCCTAAAAGAAAAAAAAAACAACATGAAGAATTTGAGATGGAAAATTATTGCCTCGGTTTGTCCAAGTGAAATTTTTGTTTTTTTATTTTGAGAAAAAAAACAGGATAATTCAACAAACATGATGCCCACGTTTTTCTTAAAAACATTACATATTTAAGATAGTTAAATCTATTACCGTATAATAATCATACATATTACATACATGATAAATTAAATTTTAAAACATAAAAGTATATATAATGTCTCTTTAAAAAGCAAACCAAAACAATAAATGTTATATATTAAAATTTGTTTTTTTTCAATTTTAATAAAAGTACATCATAGTCACTTCATATATTATATGTTAATTCAATCTAAATTTAAATTATTATTAATTTTCCATTTAATTTCAATTTAATTTGATCTAATGTTATTTGATATTATCTAATTAATAAATTTTATTATTATGATGAGACCATACTAAATCTATAACTTCAATTTAATTAATTGATAAATGTTATTATAATTTAAATTATAATCGATTTTTGTTATAATCCCGGTTTAATCTTGTATATTATTTAAAAATAGTCGATTTTTATTGTTATAAAATTTATTATTTATAATATTCCAATTATATTTATTTTATCTAACATAAAGTTGAGTAAATTGCTAGATTTTGATAATATTACATCAAATTTCAAATTTTTTTCATTCTTAAAAAGTTTAAAGTCTATACATAAAAAAGAAAATAATTGAAGCTTCACCTAAGCAATCAATGTAGCAATCAAATAATCAATCTAATTTTCTATACTTGAATTTTATTCATTTTATTTTTTTAACGTTATTGTAATTAATAAAACATAAATATCCTTTTCACTTTTCCATAATTTCTATACATTTATTACAATATTAGTATAATTTTTTTTTCTATATACTCTCGTTATCCTTCTATTAGATAAAATAAAAAATACATTTGATATATTATTAGGATTTGAATCCTACTCTTTCTTAAAAAAAAATCAACTTCAGTTCTGCCTTTATAATATTGAAAACTCCATATTATCTTTTGACTATTGCGATCCATATGATCCATGCGCCCTTTTCAATCTTTGTCATCCCAAACGATACGACTTTTGTGACTCAAATGACCTTTACAATCCATACAACCTTTGTGACTCAAATGACTCTTGCGACCCAATGAGTCCTTTCAGTCAAAGAGGGTCATGAATCTTAAGCGACTAACTGAAACTCTTGACTCTCTTCGACTCAACTTTGAAATCACATTTCACTCGAAATCGCCTTTCGTTCCTTAGTCTCTCGTTCCTTACTTTTTGTTCCTTGCTCTCAACTTCGAAATATTCTTTCCCTCGAAATTCTGTCTCGCTCTTTGCTCCTTCCTTCTTGCTCTTAACTTCGAAATTGTCTCTCACTCCTTACTCTCAACTACGAAATCGCCTCTCGCTTTTTACTCTCAGGGCGTCGCTTTTGGCTCTCAGAGCGTATGTGTTTTCATCTACAGAAAATAAGGATAGGTTTTAAAAGTACATGTAAAGCAAGAAAGACAAGAAGATAAACTTATATTTTGCCAAATGAAATAGTAAACGAAAAGTTAATCATGAAAAAAAAGCCACCATACGTTGCAGGTATGTGCAGGGTCGTAAATCAGAAAAAATAACTGCTCTAGGTACGATTGAAGACGACCGCGTTTTGGGTGGGATTAATCGGTCTAGACGGTGATGGAAGACACAAAATCCATTGTTCTGATGGAGTATGGGTCACTTTCCGGAAGTTTCCCGCAACACTGTGAAGATATTACAAGAAGAAGACAAGCAAGGAGATGGCATGAGGATGGCTAAAAATGAAGATTGCAGAATTACAGAAGGAAGAACAACAGAAGTTCAAGGCATCATAGATGAACAGGATACGTCAACAATTCAAGGTGCAAGGAGCAATAATTCAGGAGAAGCTTTCCCTTCTTTAGCTGAGCTGCCATGTGATGGAAATGCCCCTGAACAAACTGGGTTTACAGGGATGAATTCTGTTATCAACACGTTGAATAGATTTGTTATGCTGGCATAGGTCTAACAACTTTTATTCCTATTTTACCCTTTGAATTTTCCTATAAATTGTTGTATTGAGCAGGTTGTATTCATTAAGAAAAAGATATGAAATACAAATGAATTTCTGAAAGTTTTTCAAGTTCTTAGAAGCTCTATTCTCTGGTTTTGGTCTTGTATACTCTGTTTTCAGTTTGTTTTCATGGTATCAGAGCATTGCATCCAGTGATTTGATTTCAATGGACAATGAGGAATTTCCTTTTCCTGTCCATGTCAATATTTCAAACTTTGTGTCTCTCAAACTATCTGATACTAATTACTTAAAATGGAAGTCTCAAATTGAGTCACTCCTCAAGAGTCAATTGCTAATAGGTTTTGTTGATGGATCCATTCTCAAACCAAATGAGACTGTGATTTTTCAGCAAAATGAGGTTCAAACAGTGATTCCAAATCCACAATATAAGGCATGGTATAAGACTGATCAGTTAGTAAGATCATGGATATGTGGTACCTTGACTGAGGCTATATTTGGTCTGGTTATTGGAATAGAAACTTCACGTGAGCTATGGATTGCTCTTGCTCAAAATTTCAATGTTTTTTCAGTATCTCGTGAGTATAATTTGATGGCATCACTGCAAAATCTCACTCAAGATGATAAAACTGTGGCTGAATATCTTATGGAATTTAAATCCATTTGTGATCATTTGAGTTCAATTGGAAAATCAGTGTCTGAATTAATGAAGATATTCGAGCTACTTCAAGGTTTGGGAAAGGAATTTGAAGCATTCAGTACTGTAATACACACAAATATGCATAAACCACCTTATCATACCTTTAATGAAGTGGTGTCACAACTTACCAGTCTGTCATTGAACAATAAATATCAGAAACCAGTTACATTTAATCCACATATGGCTTTTATAACTCAATCTGGTGAAACCAGAGAACATGGATATCAAGGAGAGTACCAGAGATTCCTAGAGGCATACCATCAGAAAAACTTCCCTGGCCGATTGGGTAGATGTTGCAATCGTTTCTAACCCCAGTATTAGCCCTCCCTCGACATAATAACAGGTTTAATGGAAACAATAGAGGAAGAGGTGGATATACCTCTAGAGGCCGTGGGTTTCCACAGCAGAACTATTTAGAGTCTACTCAAAGAAACTATCAGACAAATGAAAGAAATGGACCCAGGTATGTATGTCGGATATGTGGAAAAACAGGACATAATGCCTTAAGGTATTGGCATCGATTTGATAACTCATTTCAAGCCCCTGAAGTACCACAAGCACTCACTGCAATGGATAAATCTGGAAGAGAATGGTTTCCAGATTCAGGTGCTTCTTCACATATGATAAACTCAGCTAACAATCTAAACAATATTCAGAAATATCACGGCAGTGAGTCAGTGATGGTGGGAGATGGAGCCTTTCTTCCAATCACAAACATTGGATCAACATCAATTGATACAGTTTCAGGTAAATTGTTTTTAAAAGATCTCTTAGTTGTTCCTTCTCTTGAGAAACAATTATTATCCGTTGCTCAGCTTACTTCAGACTATCCATGCTTCTTTATATTTGATAATAATGGAGTTGTTATAGAGGACATGGTTACACAGAAAATCATAGCTCAAGGAAGGAAGCATGATGGGATCTATATGCTGGATAATCCATCTGTTAGAGAAGCTTTTCATCAGTGCTCTTATTTAGTCAGACACAAAGCAGCATCTGAAGATACATGGCATCAACATTTGGGTCATCCTCAATCTCAAGTAATTCAAAATCTCAGTTCAAGAAATGCTATTAGCATAACTAAGAAGAGTTCTGGGTTGTGTTCTCCTTGTCAATTGGAAAAAACATCTAAACTTCCATTCTTTAAATCTGTTTCAAAAGTAGATAAGCCTCTTGAATGTGTACATTGTGATCTTTGGGGACCTGCTCCAATTCATCCAATCAAGCATTCAGATATTATGTGATTTTTGTGGATCAATATTCAAGATATAGCTGGTTCTATCCTTTACAAAAGAAATCTGATTTTTACTCTACATTTTTTATGTTTCAAAGACTGGTGGAAAACCAGTTAAAACAAAAGATTACAGTGTTTGAGTGTGATGGAGGAGGAGAATTCACAAACAAAAGATTTTTGGAACATATTGCTTCTTGTGGCATAAAACTGCAAATGTCATGCCCTTATACACCTTAGCAGAATGGAATAGCCGAAAGAAAACATAGGCATCTTGTTGAGCTTGGTTTAACTATGCTTTTTCAGTCAAAAGTACCACTGACATATTGGGTTGAAGCATTTTTTACAGCAAGTTTTCTGATTAATCTTCTTCCTACATCAGTGCTTACTAATAATGCTACTCCATTTGCAGTGTTAAATGGACATGAACCAGATTACTCAGCATTACGTGTGTTTGGTTGTGCCTACTATCCTAATTTAAGACCATATGCAAGTCATAAACTGGAACCAAGATCATTGCAGTGTGTGTTTCTTGGATATAATGCAAAGTATAAGGGCTATAGGTGTTTATATTCACCTACTGGGAAGGTGTTTATTACTAGACATGCAGTTTTTGATGAGATGAGCTTTCCATATCAGAATGAGTATTCATGGTTATGTCCTACTTATTCTACAAATTTGTTAAAGTTATGGCAGCTAGGAGCTTGCAATACTACTTCTGTCAAAGAATCAAATCAGGGATCAGCATCATACCAGTCACCACCACAGATTACAGAGGCTCAGGAAGGAATAAACTCACAACCTGTTTCAACCATCACAACAGCAACAAAGAGAGTTTCAAATTCAGAAGAAGATATAGGCTTATCTTCAGCTGTTTCAATACATCCTATGATCACAAGAAGTCGAGATGGAATCTTTAAACCTAATCCCACGTATGCTCTTACTGTCTTTACAGAAAATATACCATCATAACCTAGGACAATAAAATCTGCACCGAAACATCAAGGATGGTGTTAAGCAATGGATTCAGAAATTGAGGCTTTATAGAAAAATAAGACTTGGATACTGGTACCTTTTACACAACATATGAATGTATTGGGATGCAAATGGGTTTATAAAACTAAATTGAAGGCTGATGGATCACTAGACAGACTCAAAGCGAGGTTGGTAGCCAAAGGGTTTCACCAGGCTGAAGGATTTGATTACATAGAAACATACAGTCCAGTGGTAAAGACAGCTACCATCAGGATTATCCTCTCTGTTGCCATCACAAGTAACTGAAAGATTTGTCAACTGGATGTGAGTAATGCGTTTCTTCATGGTGAGTTGAATGAAATAGTCTGTATGCAACAACCTCCTGGTTATGTTAACAAAGACTATCCAGATCATGTGTGTCTTTTGAAGAAGGCTATTTATGGGTTGAAACAGGCTCCTCGTGCCTGGTTTAACAAATTCAACTCTTATCTTCTTGAGTTTGGCTTCATTTTCAGCAGCTCAGACCCATCTTTATTTGTTTACAGAAATGGTGGTGATACTCTTGTACTTCTCTTATATGTGGATGATATTATTCTGACAGGTAATTCATCTTGCCTAATACAGAAGCTTATTGCTGCACTTAGTTCTAAATTCTCAATGAAGGATCTTGGAGACTTACATTATTATTTGGGGGTTCAAGCTGTTTTCAATTCAAATGGATTGTTTCTTAATCAGGCTCAATATGCTCAAGATTTACTGTCAAGAGCTAATATGCAGAACTGTAAGCCATTTTCAACACCTTTGCCATTACATCAGCATTATTCTGATGCAGATTTTCTGAAATATTCCGATCCTACTAAGTATAGAAGCTTGGTTGGTGCATTACAGTACATAACTCTTACAAGGCCAGATCTGAGTTATGCAGTGAATTTCTTGTGTCAGAAAATGAATGCACCATCATGTGGTGATTTCAAGCTTCTGAAAAGAGTTCTAAGGTATCTGAAAGGATCTCTTCATTGTGGGTTATTTCTACATTCTAACAGCAAGATGAATTTACACTCGTACAGTGATAGTGATTGGGGAGGATGTAAAGAGACACGTGGGTCCACTACTGGATTCTGCACTTTCCTAGGCTCTAATCTAATTTCTTGGTCCGCAAAGAGACAACCAACAGTGTCTCGTTCATCCACGGAAGCGGAGTATAGGGCTATGGCTAGCCTTGCAGCTGAGTTAACCTGGATTTTGTTTGTTCTGAGGGATCTTGGAATTGTTCAAACTTCTCCGGCATTGTTACACTGTGACAATTTGTCCGCGGTATATCTTTCTACGAATCCAGTTTTTCATAATCGTAGTAAACACATTGAGTTGGATTATCATTTTATTAGAGAGAATGTGGCGCTTGGATCAATCATCACAAAACATGTTTCTTCAGAGTTTCAAGTTGCTGACATATTTACAAGTCTCTTCCTAAGCAACATTTTCATGCTTTGTGCCGCAAACTTGGTCTTGGTTCTTTACCCATTCCAAGTTTGAGGGGGAATGTGAAGATATTACAAGAAGAAGACAAGCAAGGAGATGGCATGAGGATGGCTAAAAATGAAGATTGCAGAATTACAGAAGGAAGAACAACAGAAGTTCAAGGCAGCATGGATGAACAGGATACGTCAACAATTCAAGGTGGAAGGAGCAATAATTCAGGAGAAGCTTTCCCTTCTTCAGCTGAGCTGCCATGTGACGAAAATGCCCCTGAACAAACTGGGTTTACAGGGATGAATTATGTTTTCAACATGTTGAATAGATTTGTTGTGCCGACATAGGTCTAACAGCTTTTATTCCTATTTTACCCTTTGAATTTTCTTATAAATTATTGTATTGAGCAGATTGTATTCATTAAGAAAAAAATATGAAATACAAATGAATTTCTGAAAGTTTTTCAAATTCTTAGAAGCTCTATTCTCTAGTTTTGGTCTTGTATACTCTGTTTTCAGTTTGTTTTCAAACACATGGCTAAAGCGCCAAAGAACAACATGCTTGAGAGCATCAAAATTGTGATTTTCTTAATTGAATTCAATTAATGTTACAATTCGATCCTAAGGCCTTCTTTCTCCATACTTAGTAGGATGTGCATGTCCGTAAATCGAAACCCATAGCTGCACGTTCATAGGCTCAAGACGACGGTGTGGTGGGTGTTTGGAATGATCAAGTCAGTACCCTTAATCCAAAGGCGAGGGTTTCTGATATGATTAGAGTCTTCGGTTAACAGATATATACCCAACCGAAACAACAATAAATACAAACAAAATCGTTCAAGCTACACAACATATGAATACGTGTGCGCGACCGAAGAAGCAAATTGTTGATCGACGGTGGGTCCTCGATTGTGCAACAATGGGTGAACGAGCTAAATCGATGAAGAAACAAGGGTGAACCGATCGACGGTGAAACTAGGATGGAATCGGACGACCGACGGCGGTGGGGCACGGAGGCGAATGAGAGAGAAGAATTACTTTTTAGAGTCTTTTGTTATAGAAGAGAGATTGTACCTACCTATACCACTTTCAATCTTTTTATTAAAAACAAATGCTCGACAAATCATGAATTTGTCGTAAAGAGGAAGATAATCTGGTGGTTTATGGTTTATCATGATGTCACTACGTTACCATTATTTTATTTTAAATAATGTTTTAAAAGAATAATTTTATGTTTAAATTAATGTTGTTTTGATGGCTAAACACGTATTTATATAGCAAAGTATTAAGAATATCTTTTTCTGACAAAATGTACTTTTATATTTATTTGTGAAAATATATATTGTTTAATATTTTTTTCGAAACGAAATCTATTTTAAAGTTGAGAGTAAAGAGCGAAAGGAGATTTCGAGGTTGAGAACAAGGAGCCATGAATGATTTCGAAGTTGAGAGCAAAGAGTGATAGATAATTTCGAACGAGAGCAAGGACCGAAAAATGATTTCGAGCGATTTCGAGCATGGGTCACAAGAAGACGACAATCGTAGCATAGGTCACAAGTGTTGCGAAATCACAAAGATCATAAGGGTCACAAGAAAAAGAAAGTCACAAGGATCGTCACAAGGGTCGTTTGAGTCGCAAGAATCACATTGATCGCAACGATCACATGTATGACAAGTATTGCTTGAGTCGCAAAGATCGCATGAGTTGTACAGATCGTAAGGATCACAAAAGCAATATAAGGTTATCAATATTATAAATATAAAATTGAAGTTGATTTTTTTTTAAGAAAATATACTATTGAAGTTCTAATAACATGTCAAAGTGTATTTTTTTATTTTTTATATATTATGTTGCTTTAAAATTATTATCTATTTTTTAATTGGTGTTGGTTGATGGTTAAAAACGTTTTTTATTCTAAAAAAAACTGCTCCACAACCTTCTTTTTAAATTCTTCAACCAATGTTGATATAAATCACGAATTGGACATTGGGATTAGAAGATCAAAGAATGTGTTCATTCAAAAGGTTTGTGACAAAATTCTACAAAGAGAGAAGAAATAATACCTTTGCTTTGGCTGGTGATATGACATGATACCCATAATTCCAATGGAGGGAGAGAGAAAGGGGGCTAATCAATTGCACCCTTTTTTAGGGATTTCCGTATTTATACTCGCCCCCTCTCCATACAAAACCATATGATACAACTTGGTTTTATTCTACAAGCTTTCCCGCGTGTTTAAACATTCATATGATACAATCTCTTTAAGTATTTATGTATTAATAAAGATCAATGTTTAGTTTGATTGTTTTATGTTACTTTGAAAATTACGACCACACTTTTTTGTATATTTGTGTTGTTTATTATAATAATATGTGTACACAATTGACTATTGTGACAATTTTCTTCTTAATTATTTCTTCCATTTACGGTCAAATTTGAGCATTAGTTCATCCCAAACCCAAAGTTTATTGTATAATTTATCTTTTTAAAATTTATGTTAATATATTGAAATGAATTATAACTTTAAAAATTTATTGCTTAATATATTATTTAATGTTTACACATTCAACTATAATAATAACACGATATGTTTGTCATAATAACCCTCGATTCCATCATCACTTTCATCTACATATTATTTACAATAAATATATGTATGTCCATTCTCTGCCTACATCAACATATGCACACGGGCATAAACATCTATGTTGTCCGGTCACGTTCAATAAGTTTAACCCTTACATTTTTCTTCAGGTGTCGGATAGGATGAGGGTCTCATCCATGACAAATTCATCATTTTTATTACCATCCATGATAAAATAATTTCCTATCTAGAAGGCAACACTATTTTTTATCAGAAAAATATATTTAAAAAAACATTAAAATACATACTACATAAAAATGAATAATATATTATTTTTAAATAAATTATAAACATTACCATATATGAATATATATAATATATATATATATACATATATAGCTTCATGCTAAAAGAAATCATAAAACTAATGGTATTACAATAAATAAAAAAGGTAAAGATGAGATATCTAAATACCTCCGTTTATGGAAGAAAAGTGATATCACAAGAATGTGGTTTCTTAAGGTAAAACATGATCATCGTTTCTACGAAGAAAGGCATATTAAGGACAAAACCAGTGAAGCAATCAGGAAAGAAAGAAGTTGAAACTGATAATGTGCAAGCATCCTCAAAGCCAAAGGAGAAGAAAAAATAGGTTCATGGGAAAGCTACTAATGAGAAGGATTCATCAGATGATGATGCATAAATACCAATCCAATAATGTCCATTGCAGTAACCCTGGAAGCACCACAATACATGCGGAAAAAAAGAGAGAAACGATCATAAATTCCTTTGGATGAGAAGTGATTAACCCACAAACTGTTTTAAAGAACCAGAAGAATACCAAATTCCCAGTCAACAAACAAAAAAATATCTACCGAAAGATCTTACCTTTACCAGAGACTGAAATCGAAGCTAAGAGAAATCATCTCCAAAAACCAAATGGCGAGAAATTTGTGACAATCAATCAGAAATTCTCAAGAAGACATGAGTAGTTGGTTTATTACATGTGACACTGGAATATGCTTGCAAGCACCAATCTTGACAAAATATGATCATATGAAGAACACAAACACAAAGCTTGTGTCTTAAAAACAATGTAAATAATAGTAATGATCGAATGCTTGCAACAGTTCCCAGAGAGATTGTGCGAACATTGAACATGTGTCGTATTTCTAGAATCAATGCCACATCATGTCATTATTCATCCGGCAGTAGATCTTTTTGACTCACCACGGAGTTTTCATAATCGCTAATCCTTCGAAATATGAATTTTGGAGTTGATAAATGTCATCTGTTGGTGCTCCCTCCTGCTTCACAATTCCAGCACGAAAAATATGTAGAGCTTGATGAGTTGAGAGATTCTTAAAGGACGCAATATGCTTAGCCTAAATCATCGTGTTCAAGCATAACCAAAGTGCCCTAATTTCTCAATTCCTTTCTCCCAATAATTTGTTCACGTTCTAGATTACACAATTGGTTCAAAACTAAATAAGGTATGTAAGAGAATCGTAATGGAATAGCATGCCATATTAGACTGCAATTATACATGGAAAACAAAAGAAAACAACAAAGAAAACATTGATACCAAGAAAGATGATGCACAACCTATAGGTTAAACACAATAGTGAAAGTTGAAAAATGTTCAAGACATTAAAGTTACAATAGACCTTGAATGCCATCTAGACCTCTCATGTTTATCTATATGAAAAACCAATATGAAGGAAACTAAATCGAGTGCTCCTATTTTCGAGAGATTTGAGCAGTTAGTTATAATCAATGCAATTTTTAAGTAATACAACATAGCATAACTTTTCTCCAAGCTGTGGATCCATTAGGAAGCACATAGCTTCTCTTTACTGTTGTTGATCTTATCTGGTAAACTTCTAGCGCATAACATTGAATTTCATTTTAGCTTACCAGAGCATTCATGGCATCAGATTTCGTGTGGTTGGCATAATCGAGATGATTCTCACGTGAAACGTACACTAAACGTGGGAATTATTTACCATCTACATCATATGTACCTTCTTTACCAAGATAGACTTGCAAAACCTAAAGATATTAGTCAAGATCCAAAGATAGAAACTTTGACAACATCTTTTTAGGACTTAATGTGGATGAAACAGGAACCGTAATCATGCCGGGATGATCACTTGTATTGTTCCTAGGCCATGGAGTACCATCTTGCATAACCAATCTTTCTTTTGGCTTCTTTTGAGCTTTTGCTGCTAAAGCATTGATCCTCACCGAGAATTCTTCATATACTATCTCTGCCATATAAACCAAAATATAGGTATAGTGAAATAGTTATCTCTCTGTAATGTGCTAGTCTCAGCTATTGTACTCATGACAGATTGACATAAATCAACTATCATACCTTGTCTCGTTTGGATTCTCGGAGCTTAGACAGGGAGGCGACCACAATCGAAACCTCTGCGGTTCTTTCATCCTCCGCCAACGACAATAGTGGCGGGAAACGCCCTTGCTTGCAGGTTTCAAGATCTCTATGTCTCATTAGTTAGATGGAGAAGATGAAAAGTCTTTTGACGTTAAAACCCAAAACATTGAAGAGGCCAGAGAGATGACACGTGAGAATGACTGAAAAGACAAAGATTATTTAATAGATTATTAATTATTATTATGCCTTAATTTGCAATTAGGTAATGAATGCTTTGTTTTGGAATTATTATGTGCGTAATTTCTGCATTATATATGTACACTATACACTGTATACAGTGTAATTACTTATATATTAATGTGATTAGATTACATATATTTCTGGCTTGAACTAATATGTATATTTGTTAAATTTGGGCCTCGGTCCAATTTAAATTATTATAACAAAAATGTTAATTTAATACTGCAAGGTGGCACAAGGGATCAAACAGAAACGATGGATAGTGGAGTGTAAGACGAGGACCATGGCAGGTTAATCTCCGAAGATGATTCTTCTTCTTCATTGTCTGTATATTCAATTCATACTTTTTTGGGTTATGATTTGGATGTATAGTCTCCGTTATCTGAGAACTTATTTTTTCTTCTATTTTTATAATGAAATCTGATACTTTAATTTATTCATAAGTACAACTTTTTTTATAGAAATATATTAATTACATATTGTATGTATAATTATATATTATTTTAAAAGCAATATATAAATTATGATCATTTTATATCATTTCGACATCCATTTAGTTGATTTGAAATTTTTCATTATATGGTGTTTTTAGTCAAAAATTATATTCAATCTTTATTGATAATCAAATAATAATAATAATAATAATAATAGTAATAATAATAGTAATAATAATAATAATAATAATAATTATTATTATTATTATAATATGATCTTAACAAAACAATAATGAATGAAAATAAAAAGAAAACTGCACAAGGGATTTATGAGTTGAGAATTGACCTACATCTCGGGGGAATGAAACCTTATTTATTTTAACATTAAACCTTACACATAATATCAATAATTTGAACTAGATCTTAATGACCAACTTCACATTAGAATCAGTAAAAGAAATCTCATGCAATATGCAGTGTTGCTAACTATGTAGTTGTTCACCGTTTCAATTGAAACTATATTAATCCACCGTTTTAACTAAAACTAGATTAATTTAAATTTTTAAAAATATTCGAAAATGTGTCACAATAATCAATCACTTAATTACATTGAACTATAATAAATTAACTTTTTAAAATTAAATAAATATTCATTACATAAAAGATACTAAACCATTTTGTTTTTTGTTTTCAGAGTAAGCGAATTTTCTGGTTCTATTACTAGTTAATGTAATAAAAATAAAATAACTAGTTTTAATATATTGGTTAACGTAATTATTAACATAGATGCATTTATATTAGAAGTTTCAGACGTTTCATTCAAATATCTCATCTTAATATGCAGTCTATTTTATATTGAATAAACTCTGCATTTAATTAAAAATAGTTGATAAATTATCATATGCGATTATTTATTGCATATCCAAAAGTTAATGATTGCGAATTCTTCACGTATAAAAGAAAAAAAACCGGATATATCTTGTTTTTCTAATGACATGGAGACATATATAATAACAAAAATAAGAAAAAAAAGGGAAAATACAACATTTTCATCTTTACAAAAAGATAAAATAAAAAAATAAAACATAAAATCAAAAGGTTTCCAAAAAAAAATTGTTTACAAGAAATAATAGTAAAGCATCCAAATATCAAATAAGATTCATATGATACGTGTATCAACTACTTTGCTTATTCTTTACTTTCTTTTTTAACTTCCGCCAATGTATTTAATACACACTCCAAAATCCACTCCGGGGGCAGTAAAGATGATGATGTTTCTACCTCTTAAGCCCGATGTGTTCATCATTTGATGACAACTAGGAAGAGCTGGGTCTCCTCGTGGGGAGAAAAAACGTAGCAAGAGATCTCATTCTCGTCCTGGTTAGGCACACCAATGGAATCAATGGTCGTTAAAGATCTTTGGATACCAATGGAATCAATGGTCGTTAAAGATCTTTGGATACCAAAATCCACAAAGAAAATGCTCATAAAAGGCGGTATTTGAACGAATTGCTGAGGAATCGAGCTGTATATGAAGGATGCGAATAGCATGAATAGAATGGGAGAGAGATCTCACCAGAGAGAATAAGACGGTCTTTCACTCGTGCTCTGTGAATCTTCTACTTCGTCTCCTCGTGCTTTCGAGTGGACAACCCTTTGGAATTTTTCAGACAGTTCTTCGTACGACATAATTTCTGTTGGCTCTACATGCCTGATTGCGGCTCTCAAATGTTGCATGGTTATGTCATTGGCATCTAGATTCTCCTGATTGGCGTAAAGAGCAAGGCAATGTAATATGAGACACGGGCAACCCAAATCTTCAGCTGAACATAAGAACAAGAAAGAAAAAAGAAAAACTGACCTCGAGTGCTGCGATAGCTGCCTCTCTGCATATCAATGATATGTCAGCCCCAGTGCAGCCTTCGGTAAGAGAAGCAAGCTCTTCCAAACTGACATCAGAGCTGCAAGGGCTTTTGCGTAAATGGATTTTGAATATTTCTTCACGGTCAGCCTCGTTAGGAGGTCCCACATACAGCGCTCGGTCAAACCGTCCTGAAAAATACCATTCCAATCACCAGGAAGCCTTCCGAGTTGCAGTACTAGTAGTATTACTTAATCTATATATGATAAATGGACTCTAGGTTTGCATATGTTCACGCATCTCCGAGAGCAAGAGAAAGTAATATACCAGCTCTTAGAAGGGCAGGATCTATTTTGTCTGGCCGATTAGTGGCAGCAATAACAGTAACACCAACTAATCGATGCAAACCTGCATTTGACAACAACAAAATGTTAAGCAGAGCCTGCGTACTACTTGAAGGAATTTAATTATCATTTCCTATGCTCTAACAAGTATCTCTCGATCGTCAAATTAAGCGCTCCAATTAGGTGGTTACTAACCATCCAACTCCACCAGAAGTTGGCCCATAACTCTGTCGGAAACTGAAATCCCGTCATTTTCTTTTCCCCGAATGGTAGCTAGACCATCTATCTCATCAAAAAAGATGATCGAGGGGGCATTTGCCCTTGCCTTGGCGAAGAGAGACCTCACAGCCTTCTCCGATTCACCAACCCATTTGCTGAAAAGTTCTGGTCCTTTTACTGCTAAGAAATTCAGTCCTGCTTCGGAAGCCACGGCACGTGCCATAAGGGTCTTACTACATCCAGGAGGGCCAAACATCAGTATCCCACTTGGTGGCCTTGCACCTATTCGCTTGAATGCACCCTGATGTTTTTGTGGCCATTCTACCATTTCCATTAATTGATTTTTCACCTCATTTTGGCCACCAATATCATCCCAACTGACCTTAGGAACCTCTAATATCACCTGAAAGTTATACAGAAGTCAAGAGTCAGAGTGATATGAAAGCAGAGCAAACTCTGGTTGCTATTAGCAAATGAAGTGTAAAAATACAGACATTGGACCAGGCTTTCGTCATCGGAATCAGAAGTTAAAAACTTAATTTTCTCATTCAAGCAATTTTCTACAGGCAACAAAATAAGAGCCAACTGCATCAATTGATTTCCATTGAAAACAAGCAGCGGATCTAGATTTTGGCAGTCCATGTGACATGAGAGATGAGTTCAGAGATATAAGGTATAACCATAAAAGAAAAACAGATTACAAAATCTATTATATTCCTATAAAGAGAAAATGAGCCAATAATGGCCTTCTAATGAAAAAGTAGCAGAGAATCAGTTGTCACGTCATCAGATCAATTCATTTAAAACTCAGAAAATAGCAATACCTCTCGCATGGCACTAGGCCTGATTTTCAGCTTAGCTTTTTCAAATTCTTCGAAAGCTACACTTAAGAGGCGTTCCTTTTCTCTGATAGGCATCTGGTTGGGAATATACTTGCCACTGTTTTGGATATCTTTCGCCCCTTGAGAGACTGCTCCAAATGATGGTGCCCCAGAAGCAGTGGGTGATATTGTAACACATGAAGATGCAGAATCACAACCATCTGTTGATATGTCTATCACATTTGTTGAGGAACCAGAACCTTCACTTTTGCAAGCAGCAATAGATGTTTCTTCAGGATGCAGATTACTA
Organism: Gynandropsis gynandra; assembly: GCA_036759665.1. NCBI lineage: Eukaryota > Viridiplantae > Streptophyta > Magnoliopsida > Brassicales > Cleomaceae > Gynandropsis > Gynandropsis gynandra. Next base: position 7,599,498 of record CM071862.1, read on the forward strand.
GAGCAACTCCTCTGATCAAGATGACGCCTTAAACAGACCAGTGCTGCCTCATTACATAATGAAGCTAGATCTGCACCGACAAAACCATGGGTCGTCATAGCAAGCTGTTGAACTTCGCAGTCCGAAAGTGAATGTTGCATCCCACTTAGAATTGTGCGGAGTATATCGAGGCGTTGTGCTGAAGATGGTACACCTATACCATTAACAGAGTATTTTAAACACATTGTCGGGAGCAAGACAGCTAACATATTCTACTCATGTGAATGATACTTTCCTGAAAGACATCTTACCTATTTCAATTTCTTTATCGAGCCTTCCATGTCGTCTAAGGGCAGGATCAATGCTATCAGGTCTATTGGTGGCAGCAATTACAACTACACCATCGCTACTACTTATTCCATCCATTAAGTTCAATAATGTAGCTACCATCCTTTGAGATAAATCTTCAGTTCCTTCTTTCCGTGCAGGAGCAATGGCATCCAACTCATCAATAAACACCTAAAGAAGAGAGCCATTTAGATTGCAGGCAGCTAACTTGGCAAGTTATGGTGTTAGTTGGCAAGCTAACAAGTCAAAACTTCAATGCTCTTCATCGTATATAAAGACATTACTGCTAAAACAAAACTGAGTAAATACACTCCACATATTCATCAACTGTTCTAATCAATTATGTAGAATCTTAATAGAAGAAATCCCTTAGAAATAGAATTTATTAAAGAAAGGGTGAGACTCTAACCACAGCCGGCGCCGCTTTGCCAGCTGAACTGAAGACCTCATGTAGAGCTTTCTCGCTTTCCCCAAAATACTGGCTCACAATCTCTGGTCCATTCACGGAGAAAAAGCTGACACCAGAATCACGGGCACATGACCGAGCCAAAGATGTCTTTCCTGTGCCAGGAGGTCCATGAAGAAGCACTCCCTTTGTAGTTCGGATACCTAGACTAAAACAATCACACCCGTGATCAACATAGAATCTTAAATCAGTGAAGAGTGATTGTCAGGTCCAATAACTACCGAATGGACTGCACATTGCCGCATGAAAATGGTTTGGGAACAATATGAAGACATTTAGCAACAAAAATCACTTTCAGCTTTCAGCGGAACAAATTTATAAAAACTTCATTCACTGGCTAGACAATGTCACTAATTTCCAGTAACTTCAACATACCAACATCTGAAATCGACAAGGAAAACATGGGTGAACCAGATAGGATGATGGATTGCATTTTCCATGCATGTTTAATTGCACATATAAATTTGAATAGTTAAAATCTCCAACAAATGGCCAAAGATATCATTTTGAAATAAGAGAAAACTCTACAGCGCATGCAAATTCTAAAACATACCTTGATAAGGAAATCTTCAAATGGGATGGGGGAAGGATTATGTCCCTCAGAACTTCATATTCTTTAGAAAGACCACCTAGCTTTGGGAGTTCACATCCCACATTTTTCCCTTCGTCATCTTCATCGGGTTGCATATTTTCTAAAAGTTTTCCCTCTGGAATTTTATACGCCGAGCCAAATGGATGATGGAAGTATACTTTAGTTTCCTGATTTATCAAATATGCAAAATTAGTATGGTCCACTGATTCAGAGTTCTGGATCGTGCTCTGAGAAGCCTGAGCTGCCACATTCTCATTAGAATTGTTCTCTGGCGGTTTACTAGCCTTTTTAACACAGAAAATACAGATCTTAGAGAGAATTGGTAGAGCGACAAGATTTCCATACAACAAGCAACAAGGGCATAACCATGAAGTAGCACAAGTCTGAAACAGTTTCTTGGTGCTTTCATTGGTAAACACTTCTTCCATGTCAACCAAATTTGCAGAAATAGTTCGCCGACTGGAAATGCTGGCACTGGTGGCCTCGATAGTTGGCGATGCGGGAATGCTGGAACCAGGAGAGCCAAGCTTTTGGAAATTGGATGGTGTTTTAGGGGTTGAATCCCCATATTCATGCCGAGAACTTTCGGTAGAAAACTTCTCTTTTGAAAATGAATCTCCAATTACTTCTAGCATATTCTTGAACGGCATCAACTCTAAATATAATTCCTTGCAGAGAACCAGTCCATCACTATAGAGAAGTCCATTATTCCTGTTGACTGTATCAGAAGAAGGGCTGGAAACAGGATAAATAAAAACAGTCCTGCCGGAAACAGGATAACCAAGCCCATATTGAAGATTAAACGAGATACAAACAGCATCCTTCAAAACCTGTAGCAATTACAAATGAGTTAGCTTTAGAAAAACCAAGAAAAGATCAAGATGAGATGTAGGTCATAGAGATATTAAACACATAAAAGGAAACCACTAGACATTACTTCCAATCTAAGATATGCATGGGCAAAACAACGAACAACTAAATAAAGCTTATACAAAACAAATTTACTAGCCTCTGACATTTATATATCATTCTCTATTGTTTATCATGAGTGTGTCTATTCATATGACTCAATGAACCATATGGAGATGAGCCTTCGATGAGTTAACGGTCGCAAGAACGAAGTAGTTCCCAGGTTCTTTGACTATGCTACTCCCACAATCTAGCCCATATTCTGCTTTGATAGAACATAGTGGAAAGCTTTTTGAGGATCTCCTGCCGGTTGAAGCGAGCGATACCTGACAAAAGAATACAGCTTCACCACATTTACCAAGAAACACTCCATGATAATTCACAATGCCACTACACATAATAGCCACAAGAAGAAGCTTTAAGCAAATTTTAAGCGAAGCTACTCATCAATGGCTACGCTATACCAACTTAAAAGCCCATAGTAAATTTTATATTCATCTCCTTCAGCTTCACCAAAGAACCCTTAACGTCAGTTTTTCCGGATAACGCTCTAACGCCAAAAAATGAGCTTTTTTGCAGCCTCGATTTTCACTCCGACGAAAACAAAAAGTTCGATTGATGGCAGATAAAAGAGGAGAAGACAATTACCGATACAGTGGAACCAGGCTTGAGGGAAGCAGCAACCATAGAAGTTTCGGACAGCCAAATCTTATAACCTCTGATACTTATCGGATAAACATCGCTTATTCTTCCGATAATAGCATTTTTACCGATGAGACTAGGAAACCGAATTGAAGCTTCTTCGATATGGTCCCTAAGTTCCTCCTCATCGAAAGACTCAGTATCATGGCTAATCGTGGATGACGCCGGTGTTCTTGGAGACGCAGATAGCTCCGGGTTCGACAGCCGCGACGGCGTCCTCGACTTCTTCTTCTTCGATGGCATATCTACCGAGAAATATTGGGAAACTTGAAGGGAATCCTCCGAGAAGACGGAAGAACGAAGAGTGACCAGGTTTATATTAGCGTTCAAATTATTGTCGCCGGAGAAAATACAAGGCAAAAAGAAAACCCTTTGTCGCAGTTAGGGTTTAAGTTAGTGAATATGGGCTTTATTAAGGACCCAATTTTATTTAAAGGACGAAAATCATGGACCCAAGCCCAAGTCTGTATTTATTTTGTAAAATCCATACATAAAAATACTTAATGACTTTGTAATTCTCTCTTATTTCATTATTTTCATAATGATTAGTACATTGGTGTTTATAATGTTTAGTAAACTCTACCATTTGAAATTACATAATTGCAACTTTTTAATATGGTCCTTCAAGACGAAACAACGGATGTGAGTCCGATCTTGATACATAAATCATGAAATAAAGAACGAGGAAGAGGTTTCGTAAGAATGTCTGCAAGTTGATCGGCAGTGTTGTCATGAGACACGAGTAGAATGCCTTCTGAACTTGTTCACGGTCAAATAAAAGATCAAATGCGAGATGTTTCATACGAGAGTGAAATATCAGGTTTGAAATGAGATACGCTACCCCTCACACTATCACGTAGATTGTTGGTGTGTTCTTGATGGATGGAGATGCCAAGTTCAGATAGAAGAGATGCTAATCAATGAAGCTCGATGGATGTGTTGGCAACGGACCTGTACTCGGATTTGGTCGACGAACGTGAGACAATCTGGTGCTTTTCAGATGACCATGACACTGGATGAGAACCAATATAAACAATATATACTCATGTGGAGGCGAAGTCATGAGGATCCCAAGCCTCGTCTGCATCACTAAAATCATGTAGAAAGATTTTATTTTTTTGCCGAAAAGAACGACCCATGCTCCTCTTGTCCCATTAAGGTAGCGGAGAACTTGTTTCACCGCTTGCCAATGATCACCCGTCTACTTGTGCATGAATTGCGACAACTTGTTGATAGAAAAACTAACATCAGTTCATGTGAAGGAGAGATATTGCAAGCTCCCGATGATTGCATGGTATTTCTGAGGGGTCCAAAAGAGGAGTACCAGAATGAATGGTCAACCGAGACGAAGACACCATGGGAGTTTTGACTGGTTTAGCATCATCCATCTTTGTGCGAGTGAGCAAGTCCGTGATGTACTTGCATTGTGTGAGATGTAAGCCTCTTGCTGTCCGAGAGGCTTTAACACCGAGGAAAAAAGATAGATCGCCCAAGTCTTTCAGGGGAAACCGAGCCGCCAAGGACTTAAGGAAGTCTTGCACCTTGCTCAAACAACTACCTGTGACTGCAAGGTTATCCACATAAATAAGAACAAATACGTGAACACCTTGAGAATTGAGGATAAATAGGGACGAGTCAGCAAGCGAATTCTGGAATCCGTGAGCTACTAAGAGGGTGCGAAGCTCAGAAAACCAGGCTCAAGGTGCTTGTTTGAGACCATGGATAGCTGATAACTCGTAATGTGTGTTAGTTTTAGGCTAAGCATTTAGATCATTTCTACATAGTTTGCATAGAACGAGTTAAAAAACTGACACGAACGTTCTTTATGTACTCCTTTTTGTTGTTTTTCAGGTTTTAAGGCGACAAGGCCTAAACGAGCTTTAGAATGTCAATTCATGGATTCAACCGCACATACTGGAAGCTACAAAACACTTAGAGCAAATTCAGACCACGAAACCAAATGGAACACACGAGCATCAAGCAAAAGGAGCAAAAACACGAAGTTAACTCAACCCGCTCGGGCTTTAAAGAAGCACTCGCTCGGGCTGCATCTGGCAGAAGTTGGAGCCCTACTCGTGCTGACCATTAACCCGCTCGTGCCCCATGAGACTACATGACCCGCGCGTGCTGTCATATTAGCCCCCGCGGGCTGCATTTCCAAAAATTCTTGCACAACTCGAGCTTGCAACGAACCCGCTCGGATTGGACGATAGGCAATGAGCCCACGTGGATTGAGCACCTTGCCCACGTGGGTCCCCTTTTCAGGACTGGTGTGTCTGTGAACACGAGTTTAATTATTCCTAGACCACTTCACCGCAAGTATACGGATCGTGTAGTACCAGGGTCGATCTCTAGGGACTAAAGCAGCTAAACTAAGAATAAAACTAAACTAAGATGGGAAAGAGATAGAAAGGATGTGGTCCTAAATTCCTAAACTAACCTAAGTGGTGACAAACAAAACTAGGTTGAGGATAAAGACAGATATGGTGAACACTACGGGTGTACGGGATACCGGGAATTGTATAGATGAAACGACTAAGGATCATAGATCTATCAACTATTCTTGACAACGGGAAATTCATGCCCTAAGGTGAGGAGTGATTCTTCCGAGCCTAAACCTCCTAACCATGGATACGTGCAACCCTACCTTCCAGCAGTGATTAACCCGTACCATGGCAGCATTACGTGCACAATCATTATCCCTAAGATGACTAACCGACCGGTTAGATTCTCATTAACCAATCTTAACCTACAACTTAACAGGTCCGGATTCATTCTTTAAACTTCCAGCAAAGTCTGAAATCCTATGTCGCTGAGCGGTCAGCACTAGCGTAGGAATGATAATGCTAAGTGTAGAACCGTAAATCAAAAATAAATGAATAGAACTAAGCATTAACGCAAGTCATCGTTCATACAACACAAATCCGATATCTCTACCCGCAGTAGGGACTCTACTCACTCATGGAGAAAATAGAAAACAAAGATAACATAATCCTATACATGATAGACTCTAAGGAATTCGATGCCTCGACCTTCCCTATCGTGTTACCGGTGTAAGGATTGATGCTTCTCTTCTTCTCCAATGCCTCCCGAGCCTTCCCTGATGTTTTTCCAGCCTTTCCTTCCCCTGTTCGTTGCCCCCTTTGCCCTAGATCTATTATATTCCTTAAATCCGCTCGTTTGAAAGTTAGATCTAGGTTGTTGCGGATTACACGGCCCGCTCGGGCACAGGTGTTACCCGGTCGTGCTGAGGCTCGCCCGATCGTGTTGCTTCATAGTGCCCGATCGGGTGGCAGTCACCCGATCGCTTGGTTGAGCGGCCTCGGGGCAAATCGGATGGCTTAACGCCCGAGCAGGTATACTTCTTGTGCCCGATCGGGTAAGGCTACCCGATCGCTTTGCCTTTGTGCCCGGGTCGTGCAAGGTGTGCGGATAAAACCCTGTAGGTTTTACCTGAGCAGGTGGATGAATAGTGCCCGACCGAGCACCCTTGTCTCCTTGAAATTTTTCTTTTCCGCTCGTTGCTCGGGTGTTCCTTTGGGTTCTGAAGCTCGATCTTGGCTCTGAGTAGATATATCTTCAAATCATGTGGTTTTGA
>CM071862.1:7630012-7641305 GCA_036759665.1 Gynandropsis gynandra
TAAAATGAGGTGAAATCGGTTTCATAAATTATTCGTTTAAATATTGATACATTAATTATAATATCTATTATATATAAGTATATATCATAAATGTTAAATGATAAAAATATATATACAAAATGTTAATTATATGAATAAACCCGTTTAGCCCGTTTAACCCGTTTAACCAGACCTATATAACCCATTATTAAATGGGTCAGGTTGAACCCAACCCAATTAAACTATCAAGCCCATTTAATTTTAGTGGGTTGGGTATAACCCAACCCATTGACATCTCTAATGTATGCCATGAAACCGGTTAGGCGTTCGTCTTTTTTGTTCCCTTCAATGTTTCCAGAATTTGTTGGTGCGTGGTCCCTTGTGGTGAAGGCCTTCACCTTGGATGCCTTATCAATGTCCCAATTAGGTGCTGGACGTTTGGCGTGGCTGTTAGGCATTTCGAGAGTGGTTGAACTTGCGCTACCTGCTGTTTGATGCGCGCTGGAATCTGTCTTGGATGTGCGGAGGTTTGTGCACTGATTTAGGACGTTTTCTTGATTCAAATTGATGTCCAATCGAGCTGTACTTATGTGTTTGTGGGTTGAGCACTCATCTTGATAAGGATTGTCCGAAATTTCACCTTTTGCTTTGCTTACGAACTGTTGTGCTTGGATCGCACAGAAATCTACTCGGAGTGCGTCTAGCTCGGTGTTTGGAATCTCCTTTGTCTTTTCTTCGTGCATCAGCTTAGTATAGTATGTTGCATCGTTCGGGTCTTTATACACTTTTTTTTCAGCTGCTAAAAGAGCTAACTCAACGAAATCCATATTCCCGAACTCGTCAAAGACTTCTTTGGCTAGTCTCTCTAGGACGTCGATCTGGAATACTGAATCCACCATACAAGGCTGCTTGAGCGTGTCGTTCGGATTGAATTCCACTTCTTCATCTCCAAATTTAAGTGTGAGTCTACCTTCAGCAATATGTATGATCGTCTTTGCCGTATTGAGAAACGGCCTACCGAGAATAATTGGGATTTTCTTGTCCTCCTTCATATCCAAGACGACGAAATCGACCGGGACGAAGAACTTCCCAACTTGTAATGGCACATCTTCCAGCATGCCCTCGAGTATCCTAACACTTCGATCAGCCATGGTGAGCGCCATTCGTGTAGGTTTAAGATCCAACCTGTCCCTAAGATCCAGTTTTTTCGTATAACGACAATGGTAGCACACTCACGCTTGCTCCGACATCAATTAGTGCATCGCTAATTGCATAAGCACCTATTTTACAAGGGATAACGAATATACCTGGATCGGGCATCTTCTTGGGTAGGTTTTGCTGCAGCATCGAGTTAGTCACCATGACGGTTTCCATCTCTACGACTCGTTTGTTTGCAAGCACCTCCTTCAAGAACTTAGCGTATGAAAGCATCTTCTTCAACACCTAGTGGAATGGAATGGTAATATGCATCTTCTTTAACATCTTAGCAAACTTAACAAATTGAGCATCCTCGTTCTTTTTGCTTTGACGTTGGGGAAACGACGGTCTTGGATCGGGTTTTACGTATTTCGGCTCTTCCTCCTCCTCGGGTTTCTTTTTGTGCTCTTCGACGCTACTGCCTTTTCCATTACTGTACTGGACGGTTTACCTTTGTCAAATGTCGAGGGATTGGCCTGATCCATCAGTCTCCTACGTTGATGTTGTGGGAACGGAAGAGGAGGCGGTCTTGGTTCGGGTTTCACGTATTTTGGCTCTTCTTCCTCCTCGGTTTTCTTTTTTTTCTTTTCATCGTTGCTGCCATTTTCCACTGTTGTACTAGCTGCTTCACCCCTTTCAAACATCAAAGGAGCGGGATGATCCACCACTTTACCGCTCCATAAATATATGGTGTTTATGTGCTCACGAGGATTTACTTTCGGTCTCCCCGGTAGAACTCCTTGTGGTCGTGCTACCCCTTGTGCAAGTTGTGCAACTTGCGTCTCCAATTGTCTAAGATGCGTTTGAAAGCCCTCTATCTGCTTCTTGGTGATCTCTTGTTCCTTCACCAAATTACTCTGACTTTGTTGCATTTCCAACATCAAGTTACCTTGATTTTCTTGGAATTGGAGGAGACGAGTGAACATTGCATTGATGTCGGGGGCTGCTTCGGATTGGTTTGGTTGTGACTGAGACGTGCGTGGCTGATAGTTCTGAGTTTGGGGCTGTGTCCTTGGTAGAAAGTTTTGATTTCGTTGCATCATCCGTGGTTGGGAATTCCCTGATAAACGTTGTGCATTAAATGCACCATCGGAATTCTTATACGAAAGGTTAGGGTGATTTCTCCATTCAGGGTTATAAGTGTTACCTAGAGGCTGATTGTTGCTCACATAATTTACCTCCTCGTACCCTTGAATTCCTTGCTCTTCCGACTGCTCAAAGCATTTCGATCGATGCATTTCGGACATCATATTGTAGATTCCACTAATTTGATCTTTTACTTCAGCTATCTCGGCATATACAACATGTGTGTTGTTCAAGTTAGCTACCCTTGCTGGAGCATTGCAATTGTATTCTCCAGCGGTGTTGCTGCCCTCATTGGCCATATGATCAATCAAGTTTTCGATTTGTGGAAAAGTGAGGTTACTCAAAGAACCTCCAACTGCGGCTATGATCAGAATTCTCATATTATCCATGAGTCCTTGCAGAAAGTTGTGTATAAGATAGCTCTGATCCATGCCGTGGTGTGGGCAAATGCGTTGATAGCCTTTGAAACGTTCCCACGCTTCGTATAGACTCTCAGTTACCCATTGAATGGACGTGTTGATTTGAATCTTGGCAAGCTGAGCTTTACTCTGAGGGAAGAATCGCATCATGAACTTTTCCTCTAGATGCCCCCATGATCCTATAGAGTTTGCCGGTGTGGAATACAACCAGTCTTGTTCTTTATCCTTCACTGAGAATGGGAAGGCAGCGAGCATGACGTCCTCATCCGAGATTCCTTCTCCGGTTCTGATTGTTTGGCAAAGCATCTTAAAATCAGTAAGATGTTGATTTGGATCCTCGGTGGGTCTCCCTCTGAATGCTGCGTTACCAGCATCTAAATGAATGCTGGTTGTAACTCGACGCGGGCATCCCTTCTAATGATGCAAGACAAGAGTTGTGTATGCCTAGGGGCCATATATGTTCCATAGGTTAACGCGGCTGGAATTTTTGGCGCGTTTAGAATGAACCGTTCTGCCATTTGTTCTTCTTCGGTCTCGCACGATAATGTACCTCACAAAATAGAAACACAAGAATCGGTTAGGCTCCGAGAGGTAAAAAGATTTGACTCAAGAAAAGAAAAAAACTTAAAGCAAAAACACGAAAAACAAATAAGACTCCGGAAAGAACTGTGTCCTAATCTAAAAGTATCCTAACTCTAAAGTGTAATCAATTCCCCGTCAACGGCGCCAAAAACTTGATGTGGTTAATCTCAAGTAATAATTTACATAGACTAATGCTTCGCAAGAATACGGATCGTATAGTACCAAGGTCAAACACAAGGAATCGATGCAACTCTAAAGCTAGTAAACTAATGAATAAGACGTGTGAAATCGATAAGTGATGGGAATGCGAATGAAACTAAACTAAACTAATTAACGGGATAAACTCAATGACTAAACACCATAGGTTTCAAGAGATGCACGATGATGCAACGAAGTTCTAACAAGATCATGTTTATAGAAATCGTTACGTATTCGGGGAATTCAAGCTCTTTTCTAGGGAATGACTCTCCCGATGCCTAAACCCACTATCTAGCATGCGTACTACCAATCTCCCAATTGTGTAAACTCACCTACTACATGCATCAAGATCGCTATCCTAATTTCTAAGTTCAATTAACCGACCGGCCAAGGTTCTAAATCAATTGAGACTTCATATCATGGCTACGTTCCAAAATCCAATTCATCTCCCAATAAATTAGATTTTTATAATCATTCATTCAAGCTACCAACAAGAACAAAAGCATTACGAACAACCAATCAATCCGAAACGAACAAATATTATAACTAAGCATTAAGAACAAAACTTCATTACATATCGGCAAAGCTCTCTAATCCGTGGCTATGCACCTACTCGGACATGAGCTTAGAAAACAAAACACAAAAGATAACTATATTCGACATGGATAAAGAATGAGATCCCTCTCTATTCTATTACCGACGTCTTCAGTAGCTCCTCCACGCTCCGGCTTCCTCGCTCCGTCCTTGCCCTCGTGTGTGCGTTCTCCTCCTTCTCTCTCTCTACGTGTGCTCTCTTTTCTCTCTTGGTTTCTGTCTGAATCTCCCTCTGAAGCTCTCCCTTCGTTCGTTACAACAGCCACCCCTCTTTTCTTGCCTTTTCTTGAGTTTTCTATTCTTGATTAAGTTGGCAACGTTTCCATTACTTTCTCCAGCGAAATGTCACTTATTCCTCTTCTCTAAAGGCGTTTTCTTTATTGTATAAGTCCCCAACGAACTCCCATTGTTTTTAAGTCAAGGTAACTTATTTGGAGTTGCAGGTGACGAACGTGACCCGCGCGGGCTGGGTAAGTGATCCGCTCGGGTGCGGCGCGAAAGGTTGCACGGGATCGCGATGAAAGAAGAGGCAGCCCGCTCGGGCTGAGCTGCTGCCCGTTCTTGCCCGACTCGTGCACAATTTGCTGGACAAAATTGTCGTAATAAATGTCCGCTCGGGCTAGGGAATTATCCGCGCGGGTAGTGGCTATTCCTTGTCGATTCTCGTCCCGTTTGTCCCGTGATGATCCTCAATGTTTGTACTGTGTCTTGTGCACGTCCTTTAGCTCCAAAATGACTAAAAACGGGATGATCATGATGCTTAATGCTTGGTAAAATCAAATGAATGATGAAACTAACTATGAAAATAGATGAAAATACTAGAACAAAATAGACGTTATCAAGTAAGCCTCCAGCTATGGGTTAGGGATGCCAGATTTGTAAGGGATGCTTGTAATTATGCGCTAATGCTTGGACCTTTCGATGTTTTCTTGTATTTCGGTTTTACATTGAACATCATAAACGTTTTATTCTTGTGCTGACCGCTCAGTAACTTAGGAATTCGTGTTTAACCGGGAGGTTAGATTATGAACCCTGAATCGTTGATTGTTGATTAAGTTCGATTAATGAGAATCTCACCGGTCGGTTAATCGATTTAGGAATTAGGATTGCACGCCGAACGCTACCGTAATAACGAGTTAATCACTGTCGAGAGGTAGGATTGCACGTTGTTGTGGTTAGGGGGTTTAGGTGTCGAGAGAACCATTCCCTATTTAAGAGCATGAATTCCCTGTTATCAAGATAATTCGATAGGTTATGATCTGTTGTTCGTTGCACCCTTGTAAATCTCGGTAACCTGAAACCCATAGTGTTCTTAATTATCAAGTTTTTCACGTCTTCCCATCACTGTCATAATTCATTTTAGTGTTTCAGAATTTGTCTCACATCACCATCAATTTAATCCGTCTTAGTTTAGTCGTATTCTTAGCTTATGTTGCATTAGTCCCTAGAGTTCGATCCTTGTATTACACAGATCCGTTCTCTTACGGTAAGTGGATATTAGGCATTTTAGTGTTTGATAGTTCGCACATCAAGTTTTGGCGCCGTTGCCGGGGAACTAATTACGACCTAGATTAACAATTTGTTAGATTAAGATTTAGTGCTTTCCGGAGTCTTAGTCATTTTTCTGCATTTTTTTCCTTTATCGAGTCTTTTCTATCTAAATCAGGATTTGCACTTTGGTTGCTCGTTTATTGTTGTGCAGATACCATTGCATGAGAAGCTCCACACAAAAGCTACTCATATACGATCCCAAGGTTGAAAGAAAAATACGAAACTTGCGCAAAAAGAGGAGAATTAGACCTGCAGATTATGAACCCGAAGTAGAAAAAGAGAGCATACCAGAAACACACGGTTCCGAAGAGGAAGGAACTGACAGCGAAATCCCCAGCGCAAGCAGCGGAGAAAACAACACAACAAAACCATAAATGGACGCCGCCGAAGAAACCTACGTAGCTTATACTGCTCCAAAGCACACCCAACTACTTTCATGCATGGCCTGTCCGATAGAAAACCAAGTTGAGCTGCAACCAGCTTGCATCCAGATGCTTAACAATTCCGCATTCAGAGGAATGAAGAATGAGGACCCAAATGCACACCTTACGGACTTCAAGATGCTCTGCAACACTACTAGAGTTGGCACATGAGTCACACGAGAAGATCTTTACCTATCCACATTCCCATTCTCGCTCAAGGATGCAGCTCAAAGTTGGTTGTTCAACTTGCCTACTGCGTCCATTACCTCATGGGACAAGTTAGAGCAGTGATTCATGCAGTAGTGAATAACCTCGTTCCTGTAAGAAAGAGGTGAGAGTTTACACGATGCATGGGAACACATCAAGAAATATCAATGCATTTGTCCGCATCATGGAATGGACAAGAGGTACCTCATCACCAGCTTCATGCAAGGTCTCCAAGAGACCACACGCTTCATGATTATAGTAGCCGGTGGTGGTTCTCTCAGCAACCTCACTTTCCAACAACTCGAGAATCTGATCGAGAACATGGCAAGGGAGGGAGGCAAGAAGGTCGAAGATTACAACCGTGATTTCTCATCCAAAATTGAGATAACTGACTTAGGTATTGCCAACCCGGATTTAATAGACATAAAGCAACAAGTTGGGGAGATATACAGGATGATGGCATGCCTCCATGTCGAGCGACAAGATGTATCTATCGCTTAGGGGATCGAGGAAGTCAACTATGTCAACAATCGGCCCTACCAACATAACTACATCAAGAGCCATCCCAACCTCTCCTATGGCAATACAAGTAACATGGCAAACCCATAGGATTTTCAACCACATATGATGACAAGAAACCAAAACCAAGGTTTCTAGCCGAGAGGGAGTGGCCAGAACCAAGGGTATCGGCAACGCGCAAAACCCTCAGGTGATTCCGAAGTTCTTTTTATGTTGCAATTGTTGTTGAAGAACAAAAGAATCATAACTACGTGCTCGAATGGATAAAGGCTTAGCTAGATGACCAAGGAAGCAGATGGAGAGCTTCCAAACACACTTAAAGCACCTAGAAACACAAGTAGCACAACTAGCCCAAGGGTCTAGCCGTTAGCCCGGACAGCCCCCGGGAAACCCGAGACGAACCCGCGGGAGCAAATGAACACGTTCCATCTGAGGAGTGGTAATACGGTGGAGCAACCCATGCCTTCCACAACCAAGAGAGGAGAGCCTCTGAGCAATACAAATGAACAACCCATTACTCAAGGTGTGGAAGAGGAGAAGACCGACAAGGAAGAGGAGAGGGAGTTACCCTACGTGCCACCTGCCCCAAGGGCACCACCCATATCCTTTCCGCAACACCAAAGGAAGCAGAACGACGATATTTTAATTCGCCAAATCCATGGAACTCTTAAGGAAGCTGCAAGTCACCATCCCATTCTACGATGCGCTCATGAAAATGCCATCTTACGCCAAATTCCTCAAGGACATAATAACGAGGAAGAGGTCCGTAGACAATGAGGTAGTTGTGGTCACCAACTCGCTCATGAAACCACCTAAAATGACTAAGAGGATGCCCGATCCAGGTAATCTTGCCATCCCTTGTGATTGAACATGCACTAATCGACATCGGAGCGAGTATGAGCTTGCTACCATTGTCACTTGTTGAGAAACTCAATCGAGTAGGAGATCTACAGCCCACACGTACGCTAATCACCTTAGCCGATCAGTCCGTACGAAATCTCGAAGGCACCTTGATGAATGTCGCAGTACAAGTGGGAAAATTTTGGTTCCCCGTGGACTTTGTAGTAGTGGACATGGAGATAAACCCGAAGATTCCCATCATTTTGGGAAGACTATTCCTAAACATGGCGAACATGATTATATATTGTATCGAGGGCAGACTGGTTATGAAGTTTGGAGATGAGTCCATTGAGTTCAAGCTTGATGAGACGCTCAAGAAGTCGTACGTGACTAAACTCTTGATGCACATTGACACGATGGATGAACTAGTTAAGGAAGTTAAACATGAGCATCGAGCCATCCATCCCGTTGAGATAGCACTGTCAGTATGCAGCGGGAGCCTATTTCAATCACCCCGAGACGTGGAGGAATGCATACAACTCATGGAGGAGTTGATCACACTTGAATCTAGCATTGACCCGCGCGTGTCAAACAAAAAGCCCGCACGAGCTGAACTAATACAGAAGAATCTACGCAGGGTAGATCATGCCTCGTCTCATGCAAGTTTTTTTAGGGTAAATGATGCATTTCAAATCCCACGCGGGTTAGAAGACGAGCCTTCTCGGGCAGATCACATGAGCATGAATTCGAGCGGGGTAGATCACACCCGAACACGGGCAACATCTTCAGGAGTAAAAAAACTTGCGCGGGAATGGTGTACAGCCCGCGCGGGCTACATTACTTCAGCCTTGCACCTCATTTCCTACACCCTCGATTGCCCACTTATGCACAGATCCCAACTGGAGCACCGAGAAAGCACCCAAGGTTGTTCTCAAACCCCTTCTGCAGGGCCTTAGGTATGAGTTCATTGGTCTCGAAGCTACATAACCTGTGATTATCAATGTCGCACTTGATAGGCCACAAGTCGATAAACTGCTCGACGCACTCAAGCGATACCGAGCCGCCATCGGTTATACACTAGAGGACATTAGGGGTATCAACCTTAAGCTTTGCATGCACCGCATCCACTTGGAAGATGAGTCAAAGTCATCCATAGAATATCAACTCCGACTCAATCCCAACATGACGGAGGTAGTCAAGAAAAAAGTACTGAAGCTTCTAGATGCTCGTATCATATCCCCATGTCTGACAACGCTTGGGTTAGTCCGGTACAAGTGGTACTAAAGAAAGGAGGCATCATCGTCGTCCCAAACCAGAATAACGAGCTTATTCCTACACGGGCGATGACGAGATGACGCATGTGCATAGACTATCGCAAGGTCAACACGTACACCAGAAAGACCACTCTCCATTGCCATTTATCGATAAAATACTTGAAAGGTTAGCGCTTCATTCCTATTTTTATTTTCTTGATGGCTATTTAGGATTCTTCTTGATCCCAATCCACCCAAACGACCAAGAAAAGACGACATTCACTTGTCCATTCGAGACATTCGCCTATCGCCGGATGTCATTCGGTTTATGTAACGCACCCGCTACGTTTCAAAGATGCATGACTTCTATCTTTTTTTTATGTCAATGGCGATTTATGGAGGTGTTCATGGTCGACTTTTCAGTCCATGGCTCCTCCTTTGATTTGTGTCTGACCAATCTCTGTAGAGTATTAGATGTGAATGGTAATCTGAATTGATTAATTACTGAAAAGCCATAAACGGCTATATATACAAGAGATTAATGATATGACCTAATGAGAGAATAGTAAATTACAAATATACCCTTAATACAATAATATCCTAATATCCTTATACGCCCCCGCAAGATGAATCAACGGAGGTGATTCCAATCTTGGAACACAGCTCGTGAAATTGTAACCGTGGAAGAGGTTTGGTAAGGAGATCAACGAGTTGGTCCTTGGAGTGCACGTGAGAAACGCGAAGTGTACCACCTTCAATTTGTCCACGAACAAAGAAGTAATCAAGGGCAAGGTGCTTCATACGAGAATGGAAAACCGGATTGGCGCTGAGATAAGTAGCTCCAAGGTTGTCACAATAAATGGTAGGAGCCGAGGAGAGAGTGACACCAAGTTCCATGAGAAGATTACCAAGCCAGCAAATTTCGGCCGAGGTGTTGGCTACGGAACGATATTCCGCTTCGGTGGATGATCGTGAGTGGCCATTTTGTTTCTTGGATGACCATGAGATGGGATGTTTGCCAAGATACACAATATATGCCCCCGTGGATTTGAAGTCGAATGAATCACCAACCCAATCCGCATCGCTAAAGGCATGAAGGGTTAAAGCGTTGTGAGCAGCAAGAAAGATACCTTGAGCACGAGAACCAGCAAGATAACGAAGCACACCGTTTGGCACAAAGCCAATGTTCATCCGTAGGTTGATGCATGAATTGGGACAACTTGTTGACGGCATAGCTAACATCCGGACGAGTGAGAGCAAGATATTGTAGGCTGCCAATGACTTGACGAAATTCAGTGGGGTCAGACAAAGGTGAGCCCGAGGAAAGAGTAAGCTGTGAGGTTGATGGCAATGGTGTCGAAACAGGCTTCGCTTCGTTCATATTGGTCCGAATGAGGAGATCCGTGATATACTTCCGCTGCGACAAGTGGAAACCCTGTGATGTCCGCTTGGCTTCAATGCCAAGGAAGAAGGTTAGAGCACCAAGATCTTTAACGGAGAACCATGACGCCAACAACTTGATGAAGTTCTGAATGTGAGCGGAAGAAGAGCCCGTGATGATCATATCATCGACATAGATGAGAAAATAGAGCGTTGTAGTTGACGTGTTGAGCACAAAGAGTGAGGCGTCCGCAAGAGAATTCTTAAAGCCAATGTGAAGCAAACACGTCCTTAACTCGGAGTACCACGCACGGGGAGCTTATTTGAGACCATAGATAGCTTTCCGAAGTTTGCACACATGACGAGGATGATCCTTGTCAACAAAACCGGGCGGTTGCTCCATGTAAACATCTTCGGTGAGTGTGCCTTGAAGGAAGGCGTTGTTGACATCAAGCTGATTGATGTGCCATCCGTGAGAGACCGCAAGACTAAGCATAGTGCGATGGTTGCGGGCTTTACCACGGGACTAAAGGTTTCATGAAAATCCACGTCCGGACGTTGATGAAAGCCTTTGACAACCAAGCGAGCCTTGTAGCGATCAATGGAACCATCAGGTTTTCGTTTGATACGGAAAACCCATTTGCAGCCAACAACATTGCTTGCAGTATGATGAGAGACAAGGTCCCACGTCTTGTTACTTAGGAGAGCATTAAATTCATCACTCATAGCTTGTCTCCATTTGGGATGACGTAGAGCTTGTGTTGTTGTAGTGGGTTCAATGTCATCGAGAGAACCTGTACAAACATTGGCAAATGGAGGATTAGATCGATTGAGATTGACCTTGCTGCGAGTTACCATGGGATGCACATTGCGGTTGGTTGGTTGCACAACAGGTGCACGGGCCGTTTCCAAAGACGGTGCGAGAATGCGGGCCGCGTTCGAGAAAGACACATGAGTTGGAACCCCGTCCGAAAAGGACGCAGGGGCCATAACCACATCGGAAGAATCCGCAGGGGCTGTTACCACGTCCGAGAAATCCGCAGGGGTTGTTACCACGTCCGAGAAA
>CM071862.1:7680909-7692714 GCA_036759665.1 Gynandropsis gynandra
ATTTGAGGATTCTATCGTTTAGTGGGAGTTTGATATCTATTTTGTATTTGTGTTCTATTATATATGTACATTTTCTGATCAGAAATAAAGTAATCTTCAGTTTATTGCACTCTGTACAATAAAGTTATTCGGTGATCTCGCTTAAGTAGGACCAGTTGAAAATCGACATGTGTAGATCACATTCATGTGATTTTCATGCTACACGTTCATAACAAGATTTATGTCATTTAGTCATATCGGATTTAGTGACCATGGAAGGTTTAATTACGTAAAGTGTAGTGAAAGCCGCCATGATTCTAAATTCGTTGTGGTTTATGGACGAAATTGTTTATACTCGAAGGTTATGATGGTAACATTCGAGCTCGTATAGTACATACATTTCTTCGGATACACAAATGGTCCAGTGGGAGATTGTAAGGATTTTTGGGGCCATATATGTATATTCAAATGTATGGTGCCATTATATTATTAGCCAAAACTAAAGTGATCTTGTATATAATTTATGGCTAAAGGGTATAATTGTTATGAATTAAAAGTGTAGAAACCAATTTGTAATTTCTAATTTGTTGAGGGGCTAAATTAGAAATAACTAAAGTTGTATTTCTATAAATACATGGGTTGTGGTCCCCAATGAACATATAGACAAAGATAAAATATTTTTGTTTCATAAGAGAAGAAACAAAAGTCTCTCAAATTGTCGATTAATTGTTCGTTGGAAGATTCAATCCAAAGTTTTTTTTGGTATCTCGATGGATAAAGGTACGCTTCCGCATATTCGTATATACTTTCTAATTCTTACAGTCAGTGCTTGTTAGCAGCTACTCTTGGATTTAGGGTTTGTTTTTCTATCCCTCTGCGAAACCCTAGTTTTTCAATCTCTCCGTTCTTTTACTTGGTTTCACTTTTTCATTTTTCGTTGAGATTCATCCTCTGGACAGCATTATCTGTCGAGTTTCGCCTTGCCCTAAATCCGATTTCAGTGGCACTTGTTTTTTCTTGATATTTTCGAATATGGAATCTTGAGCTTTTCTGCGATTGTCAATGGACTTGAGGCGTTTGAGCTGAGTTCCGTACGATGGTAGACGCGTATTTATTGATCTTTGTGCGTTTTTAGTTTCTCATTTGCACGTATCGAGGACAAGGTATTGGAAGGTTTCTCTTGTCTTTTATCTTTTCTTTTCTCGGCGTCATGATAGATGTCTAGGCTATTCCTCTGCCTGTCTCTAGTCAGAGGCTGTGGTTTAGTTTAGCCGTGTTCAATAGAGAGATAATCTACCATAGACAGCATGACAGTTCATGTGATTGATCAGGATTACAATGTTCTTGTCTGACAGGTAAATCCCCAGACCTGGAATCAGTAGGGTCTGGTACAAAGCGGTCCAGTGTTTCATCGGGAAGTCGTTCTCGCAACCGTCGGGATTTCCTGAATAGGTTTACTGATAGCGAATATCTTATTGAAAGACTTTTCTATTGGTTTGAGGAAACATTGGAGAATTCGGGAAATAATAGACCAGTCTTCGAGGTTCCTTTTGAGTTGGTGGAACTCCAAAAGTTTGACTATGCATTGGAAGGGGTTTCTTTCCAGCAAGTAATTCGAATGCCCAATGCTGTTTATGCTTCAACATCTAATGCTGTGGAGGCAACCGCATATCTAGCCGTAGAGGATTTTTTACATGCGACCGTGAAGGGCTTATGGGAGGCATTTTGGAGTCAGGATGAGCCCATTCCTTTCTCTGTTTCGTGTCTATACAATCAATACTTGAAGTTTTATCCGGCTGAGAAAGCTTTAGCTAATGGGAAACTGGTAGAGATTTGTAGAGAAAACTGTCGATTTGTATTGATAATAAGAAAAAAAACAATTTGGAGGTCTTTGATTCTCGTGTATATCCCTCCACACGCCCCTGCATCAATTTGATGCTACAATACACATGAAGAAACAAACCTATCCCTTCCCAACTATTTAAACCCCAATCACCAGAGATACAACCTTCCTTGGGTTGGTTCACAGACATTGACCTCTAACAGAATTAAAAGGAAAATTACAAAGTGACCCTTGTATATTATCTATTATCTATTCTCTTCTTCGAATACCCTTTCTCGGCTATGCTTTACTCTGTTCCCCTTTCCTCTGCTTGTTCTCCCCCTTCTTCTTTCTCACATATACAAAAAAGCTTATCAATACCGCCCCCTTTAACTCGCAGCTTGTCCTCAAGCTGAAAATTCGGAAATTGATCAGCGATATCTCGAGCTAAAATCCATGTCGCGTCATGGGCTGGACAATTCTTCCACTGTATAAGCAACTCCAAGTGTCCCCCACTATTGTATCTATCGTCACATATCTTCTCTGGTTCAAGATGTAGTTCAAGTTCCCCCGAAATGTCCTGCGGTAGAGGCTGTGGTTGAATATCATTTCCCACTACCTTCTTCAACTGTGACACGTGAAATACGAGATGTATTTTACTTTCCGTTGGAAACTCCAATTTATAAGCAACCTGTCCAATACGAGCTAACACAAGGTATGGTCCATAAAATATGGCAGCTAATTTTTAAAAAGGCCGTCGAGCCACACTTTGTTACCGGTATGGGCGAAGCTTGAGATAAACCAGCTCCCCTTCTTTAAATTCAACTTCCCTCCTCGAGGCGTCGATAGTAAGCTTCATCCTATGCTGAGCCTTCAAGAGATGTTGTTTGATCTGTTGTAGCATTTCGTCCCGTTCCATAAGTGATTGCTTTAAAGAAAAGTTTGTGGTCGATCCCTTCTCAAACTGAATCAACAATGGGGGATCGCGCCCGTAAACCACTCAAAATAGTGTGGTCTGCAATGATGAATGATACGTTGTATTGAACCAAAACTCCGCCCAATGCAAATACTGTTCCCATCTGCGAGGATGGCCACCTGCAAAACAGCGCAGAAACGTCTCAAGGCATCGATTCACAACCTCGGTTTATCCATCGGTTTGTGGATGGAATGTCGTGCTGAAACGTAGTTTCGTTCCCACCAAACGAAACATTTCACGCCAAAAATTACTGAGGAAAACCTTATCTCTGTCAGAAACAACAGACTTAGGGAATCCATGGAGCTTGACCACCTCTTTGATGAATAATTTGGCAATGTCTTCGGCAATAAAGGGATGTTTCAAACGGATAAAATGGCAGTATTTGCTTAAACGATATACCACCACCATAATAGCATTGTATCCTGAAGATTTAGGGAGACCCTCAATAAAGTCCATAGAGAGATCCTCCCATACCTGGTTTGGAATGTCAAGAGGTTGCAGTAACCCGGTTGGTGACAAAATCGAGTATTTTTGCACTTGACACGTGGGGCACTGAGCGACGTATTGCTGTATTTGTCTTCGCATTCCTTTCCAATAAAACAACTCTTGGATTCTCTTTACTGTCTTAAGCATTCCCGAATGTCCACCACTTGTTCCATCATGAAATTCGGCCAAAATTAATGGAACTAAGCTCGAGTTCTCCGGAATGACAATGCGGCCCTTGTAGAGCAAACGACCAATACAGATGGTATAATGGTTATGCTCTGCCTGTTACCGCTGTAAGTCATCCCAAATCTTACTCAAAATAGGGTGTAAAAGTATCTCCTCTTGTAGTTCATGTAGCTGTACCACCCTAGGAACAGTTAGTTCACATAATTTCCTCGACAACCCATCTGCGACTTTGTTGTCTTTCCCTGGTTTATATACAATATCAAAATTGAAACCCAACAGTTTAGTTAGCCATTTTTGATACTCCAGGTTAACCTCCTTCTGCTCGAGCAAGAATTTCAGGCTCTTTTGATCGGTTCGAACCTGAAATTTGCGGCCAATAGATAGTGTCGCCATTTCTGCAGTGAGAACACTATCGCCTATGCTTCTGCATCAATACCGCCCCTAATCCATTCCCCGAGGCGTCCGTTTCGACGATAAATAAATCTTCAAAATCTGGCAGAATGAGCACCGATGCAGTGGTCATTGCTGTTTTTAATTCCCGAAAAGCCCTCTCGCTTTCTTCAGTCCATTGAAATGCATCTTTCCTCAACAATTTCGTCAAGGGTTTGGCGATGATACCATAATTTCGCACAAACCTTCGGTAATAACCCGTCAATCCCAAAAACCCACGCAATTCCTTAACATTTTTCGGATTTTCCCACGTCCTCATCGCTTCCGTTTTCTTTGGATCTGTGGCTACTCCATCTCTCGATATCAAATGCCCCAGATACTCTACTGTGGCTGTCCCAAATGTGCATTTTTTCCGGTTGGCAAACAGCTTATGCTATTTGAGATACTGCAGTACCTGCGCTAAATGTCTATAATGTTCCTGCAAATTCCGGCTGTAAATGAGTATATCATCAAAGAACACAAGCACAAATTTGCAAAGAAAGGGACGAAACACCTGGTTCATCAAAGCCTGAAAGGTTGCGGGAGCATTCGTCAATCCGAATGGCATGACTAGAAACTCGTAGTGGCCGTCGTGTGTTCGAAATGTCGTCTTTCCCACATCCTCTTTCTTCATTAGTATTTGATGGTATCCAGCCCAGAGATCAAGTTTCGAAAACAACTCAGCACCATATAATTCGTCCAATAGTTGATCAATCATCGGGATTGGAAATTTGTCCGGAATCGTAAATCTGTTAATAGCTCGATAATCCACACAAAACCGCCAATTTCCATCATTTTTCTTCACTGAAATTACTTGAAATCTTGTAGAAGATAGACTATTGAATCAATATCTAAAAGACCAGACGATATCAAACAATTATGTTATTTACTTGTCAATCTTTAGGTACACTTGTTGGTTTCTACAATGTACTAAAGACCTCCACGGATAACTCCCCCTGAGTTAGACGTGTAAATACAACCACCACTGTTTTCACTCACCACCCAGTATCCAATTAAGTACACCTAAAAACTTTGAACTCCCCTGTTCACTGTTTTCTTTACCTCAACGATACTGACCAATTAAGTACACCTAAACTCTGAACTCCCTTATTCTGTGTTTTGTGTACTCCAGATAATATCCACAGATTCGTTGATCGTCATTCTTGATTTCAGATCAATTTATCTGCCTTTTCTCTCGGCTCAGCAACCACCACCGGTTCTTCCGCCGCGCCGTCATGCTGAAATCTCTTCAGTTTTGAATCCGGTCGATTCTCTTGGTTCTTCAATCTTCTCCTCGATCTTCTCGTTGACTTGCTCCAGTCTCCTTTAATTTGAAATCACCTCCCTTAGTTTTCTCAACTACCTGAAACAACACAAACAAACTCCGATCCAATTTTTACTGCATTCACAATCTCCCCTTTTGAATTCCTATCACAAAAACATCTAATCGTCAAAACAACAAGGAATTCAAAATATTGCAGTAAAAAGACATCCAAGCATATAACAGTAGTAATACGAAGTTCAACACCCTAGTTCAGATCATCAAGCACAGAAAAATAACAATCATTAAGTACACTTAATCAATTGTCTTTTAAGTGCACTTAAAAAGAAAGAAAAACAGTGAAACAAATCAATTTCTCTTTCTTGTTCCTCCGTGAAGACGATTCCTCCTGAATCTCTTCAACTTCTATTTCCTCATCTTCTTCTTCTTCTCTGTGTATGTCTCCCCCTGTTTATGTGATAAGATTTCAAACAAGTTAGTCACAACATAAACTAGAACAAATGACATAGCAAAATAAGTGCACTTGATTACTCTGAGAACGCAAGATGAGAGCATCGATCTTGCGAAGCATGTCACTCATGGTGTCCGTCACGGTTTGGCGAAGTTCTTTAAGTTCCCGTACTAAATTACTCTTCGAGGATCCAGCAGTTGATGTCGAGGGCATCTTTGCCATATAGCACTTCTCTAATATGATCCAAGACGGAGTGTTTTCTCGGGCTTCAGATTTTCCAATTATATCAGACGCTTGCTGAACCAAGATGTTCTGGATCAGGCAAGGAAATGGAAGAATGAACTTGGTTGAATTGGATAATCCAAGTCCAACAATGACGTCCAAAAACACCTTCCCAAAGTTGATGGGAATGTCATTCTTCACGCAGTAAAGGAATACTACAGTGTCCTGCCTAATAGCATCCGATTTCTTATTCGGAATCCAATTCATTCGGGAAATCTTGTTCAGCAAGGCATACTCCCATTGCAATTTGGAATTCAGGATTTGCCCAGACCATGAACTCAGTTTGCCTTCTGTCAACTCCTTTGTGACAGTGTCCATATCCAAATCTAGCTGAAGTTCTTTACTCCGAGTAATTGGCGTATGCGGAGTACCCAAAAAGTCATTGATGACTTCCGCACTAAACTTCAGAACTCTACCACGCACATACGTGGTGCCAAACTGAGCTGAGCCTAAGTCTTATATTTCAGGAGACAGATTAGCGTAAAACTCATACACTAAGTCCTTACAAATTGGAGTCACAGTAGTAACTGTGCTCGTCAGCTTTCTATCAACTAAGACATTCCAGACAGATAAATGTTGAAATTGTTGCACACTTAGCCCTTTTTCAGAAAAAATTTATCTCTCCTTCAACGTCCTAAGCCTACTCGTATACGATTCCTTGTAAAATTTTTTAGAGTAAGCCTTTGAGACAGAAATTGGTGTACCTCTGCGTGAAGCTTGAGGTGACTGTGGTGTTTCAGATACCGGAATGTTCCGTTCAGATTCCGGCGATTTTGGAGGATTTGATGGTTTTGGACTAGAGGAGGGAATGGTGACAGGACTAGACTGGACTGGAATGGTGGTAGGACTTGGAGACCGTTCTGATGTAGTCGCAACTCTAGGTTCAGACGACAAAATCGGTGGATTCGTCTGCGCAGCTGGATCAATCGGCACTCTGATGTCACTATCAGAGTGAGTACGGAGGTGAACGGGTGGAGAAACTCTGGCTCGCGTATTTTGTCGTTTGGTTGGAGCAAAAAACTTCGTCGTCATGACCTTGTATCGGCGACCGTTCACTCGCGGGGGATTGCGAGTAAACACGAGATCCTTCAGTTTTACTTCTTTACCGTCCAGGATGAGTGAGTCATCCGGAGATAGACCAAAATGAGAGCT
Source organism: Gynandropsis gynandra (assembly GCA_036759665.1). Taxonomy (NCBI): domain Eukaryota; kingdom Viridiplantae; phylum Streptophyta; class Magnoliopsida; order Brassicales; family Cleomaceae; genus Gynandropsis; species Gynandropsis gynandra. The sequence goes on from CM071862.1 coordinate 7,687,955, forward strand.
TCGGGTCTGCATTTTTGTATGGGAGAAATCTGCAAATGGAAGAGAGATGCACTCTTTTTCTCTAGAGAAGCAGGTTAGGGTTTTTTGAGATGTAACCAAATGAGAGAGATGAAACGGTTTCAAACGTGTGAGGTGTAGTTACAGAGAGCATTCAGGGATTTTTGAAAATTTCAAATTTAATGCCCACTCACATCAGCCCACAAACATCCCATCTCATTAAAAAAAAACCTCCAGTGAGAAAAAAACACTCAAGTGTAAATTTTGCTTGTCAGATCATTTTTAAAATCTTGACATAAGACATGATGAATGGTTTCTAAAACAGAAACAAATCATGAAGAATTAGCCAAGAACTGTGAACGGCTGAATATTTAAGTACACTTAAAAAAATATGTTCTCCACTTAAGGCAATCTGTTACTCTTCATTCATTTTTTTTGTTTTCTCCCCCTTTTTTTTATTTTTTTATTTTTTTATTAAGCACTCCATCACAGTTTCTAGGACGTTGTTTAGACATTCTTTTGTTCATATAACAAGTTCCTTGACTACCTTTATTTAGGTATACTTTTATGTATGCATAGAGAAGTATTTAAGCACAAATTATGGCTTTGTGTCATAGGACGTTATAACTGAAACTGAATATCTTCCCAACTTAGACCCGAGCATATACTCATGACAAACACAAATTTAACTTTTTGCGTAAAAATACATAAAAGTTTGTCAGAGGAGTAAGTGTGGTTTTAAGTGCACTTAAAAACTGAACTTTTCAGAAACCGAGACAGTGCTCAAACACGGAACAAAGATCTTTTAAGTGTACTTAAAACATGCAGACATGACAGTAATTTTCTCCTTCTTCATGAAATCATTAACTGCTCCAAAAAACACAATTTCATCAATGTACTATGCAAGATACGATCAAAGCTCACACACACCAAGAGATTTTCTCAAGGAAATAAACCGATTTAAGTCCAAGGGTTTTGTGAAAATATCTGCGAGCTGACGTTCCGTAGGCACATATTCAACGTTCATTTGCTTTTGCTCAACTTTTTCTCTCAGAAAATGATGCCTTATCTCTATGTGTTTCGTTCTAGAATGTTGAACAGGATTTTTAGAGATATCTATTGCATTAGTATTATCGCACCATGCAGTAAAAGTTCTAGATTTCATACCGTAGTCCATTAGCATTTGATTCATCCATAACAGTTGAGTACAGCAGCTTCCCAGAGCAATGTATTCAGCTTCAGCAGTAGAAAGTGACGTCGAGTTTTGCTTTTTGCTGTGCCATGAGACCAAGTTGTTTCCTAGAAAGAAGCAACCCCCAGAAGTACTTTTCCAATCATCCGCGTTTCCTCCCCAATCAGCATCGCTAAACCCTGCAAGTTCACAATGATCCGCTTAACAGCAAGCAGATGGGATTTCTTTGGTTTGGCTTGGTACCTGGCGCAAATCCCTACACTTAAACATAAATCAGGTCTACTTGCAGTAAGATACAGTAAGCTGTCAATCATACTTCATGTATAACTTAACCTGAAATCTTCACCATCGGCATCTCTTGTCAGCTTAGTTGTTGTCGACATAGGGGTACTGGCTGACTTACTGTGATCCAGTTCGAATCGTTTAACCAGCCGAGCGGGCAAAAGTTACGGCAATTTTGTCCAGCAATTAGTGCACGATTCGGGCAAGAAAAACCACGATCGAGGCCTCTACCCGAGCAGGCACAAGTCATGCCCGAGCGGGCAGCATGCCAGCCCGGGCGGGCACACCATCAGCCCGAGCGGGCACCCCTTTTTCATCGTGTTTCTGCATGATCGTTTGTGCCGTACCCCAGCGGGTCACTTTCCTTGCCCAAGCGGGTAGCGGCCATTACTTGCAACTTCAAATAAGTTAATTTGACTTAAAAGAAGGGGAAGTTCGTGGGGGACTTATACAATAAGGAAAACACCCTTAGAGAAGAGGAATACCGTACAAGGCTTTCTTGAGCTTATAAACATGATCTGGATTGTGTGGGTCTTCGAATCCTTTTGGCTGTTCGACATATACTTCTTCTTGAAGTATACCGTTGAGGAATGCGCTCTTTACATCCATCTGAAACAATTTAAAGCCAAAGAAACATGCAACACCGAGCAACAAACGAATAGATTCCAGTCTAGCTACTGGGGCAAAGGTTTCATCAAAGTCTACTCCTTCTACTTGAGTATAACCTTGTGCCACTAATCTAGCTTTATTTCGGACAATTTCCCCTTACTCATTCGTTTTATTTTTAAATACCCATTTTATCCCTATCACATTTAGATGCAATGGTCTAGGAACTAAGGTCCAGACATCATTTTTAACGAATTGCTCTAATTCCTCATGCATCGCTCTAATCCAGGATTCATCATCTAAAGCGTCACGAATATTTTTAGGTTCTATATGTTATGTAAAACATGCAAACTTAACCATGTCATGATAATTAATTCGTGGTTAGTTTCGTGTACGTATTCCATCCTCAAGATTACCGATGACATCCTCTATAGAATGGTTTTTGTGTACCGTAATTTTTTCAGCATTGGTACGCGGGCTCTCTTGTTCTGAAACATCTCCGTCTGTCTCGCTTTCTATCGTGAAGGCATCAAACTTGCCTAAACATTCTCTATCATTCAGTACGTAGCAAGTGCACCCAAAAATGTGAAAATAACTTAGGTTTGGACTCTTGCCTTTCCAGAGCTCGTATGGAGTTTTTGACATACCTGGCCGAAGATATACCCGATTTATGATATAGCATGTTGTATTTACCGCTTCTGCCCAGAATCGAATTGATATGGATTTACCATGCAACATTGCTCGAGCCATTTCTTGCAATGTTTTGTTCTTCCTCTCTACAACTCCATTTTGTTGTGGCGTTTTTTGTGCTGAAAACTCGTGAATGATGCCATGTTTTTTACAGAATTTGTTGAAAGTGTCATTCTCAAATTCTTTCCCATTATCGCTCCTGATACGCTCAATGCAGCCTTTATTATTTTTCAATTGAAGGAATAAGAAATGAAATAGCTCAAATGTTTCTGATTTTTCTCGCAGAAACTTCACCCAAGTGTATCTAGAGAAATCATCTACAATGACAAAAATATATCTTTTTCCTCCGAAACTCTCTGTTCTCATCGGACCCATCAAGTCCATGTGTAGCAATTCCAGGATTTTCTCTGTCTTTACTTCAGGCATTCTCTTGTGGTGAACTTTGATTTGTTTACCTAGCTGACATGGTTTGCAAGTTTCAGATTTATCTATCTTTAGCTTAGGTATACCTCTTACAGCAGTAGAATCTGACAGTTTCACCAAAGATATGTAGTTTACGTGTCCTAGACGCTGATGCCACAATGATAGCGCATCGTCGGTTGCTTTAGAACAAACTTTATCTTCTGTCCATACGTAACAGTTGTTCGTAGATCGCGATCCTATAAGCACATACTTGTTGTCAGAATTCATAACCAAGCATTCTTTATTAGTAAACTTAACTTGGTGATGGCTGTCACAGAGTTGACTAATGATAATCAGATTAGCTATTAGTCCCGCAACAAATTGAACATTTGTGAGAGTTGGCTGTCCTGGTGATATAAGATCTCCTTTTCCGAGAATTCTTCCTTTGTTTCCGTCTCCAAAAACCACACTCCCTGCATTCTTTATTTCAACGAAATTTGAAAGTAGTTCTTTGTTACCTGTCATGTGTCGTGAGCATCCACTGTCAAAATACCAGGTATTTGTCTTTTCTTTGTGCGCAGAGATGTATGCAACGTAGCATTTCAGATCGTTTTTCCTTACCCAAATCTGTTTTGTTTTTGAGAACTTGTTTGCATCATACCTGTTCTTCTTGTAGCATGTACGTTGTTTGTGTCCTTTAATTCCACAGAAGTAGCAAGTAACAGATTTTCTTCTTCGGTAATTCCCATATTGCTGTTTCCAACCGTGATTTCCTGAATTCAGAGTCGACATGTTTCTTCTTTGATTGAAGTGATGAAGACCTCTCTGATATTGTTCTCTGTGTCTATAATCAGCAACATGATGATTCCAGTTTCTTTTCTTGTTAATACTTTGCTGATTTTGACTGTACTTTGATGAGTTGTGAGTTGTCTGTTTTTCTCGTAAATCTCCTCCAGACACAAATCTATTTTTTGTAGTGCTCGTATTCCCAACATAACCTAATCCGTGATTGTCACCATTGAAAGCAGATGATCCAATTTGTCAGTTCCGTTTGACAACATTTTCAGTTGTTTATTTGTTTCTTCCAGTTGTATTTTAACAAAGTGCACTTCCTCATCCTTGGAAAGCACTTCATTTTTCATGTCTTGGATTTGAGTTTCCAAGGTTTTAATTTCCTTCAACAGTTGGACGTTCAGCTTTCCCATTTTTACCAATCATTGTAGATCATTTCAATATCAACTTCATCTTCCTCTTCTAAATGATCTTTTTCACTTTCCTTGTCGTCCTCATCAATGATTCCTATGAAAGCAACGAAACTGGACTGTTCTTCTTCTGACTCTTCTCCAGATTCAGAACTTGAGTCACTCAGCATGATTAGTGACTTACCTTTCACTGAATTATTGTCAGCACATTTGTTCTTTGAGTGGCCAAAACCCTTACATTTAAAACACTGTGTCTCTCTGAGATTCTTCAGCATATTTTCCCTTTTTGTGATACTGGGACAGTCCGATTTAAAGTGCCCATAGCCTTTACATTCATGACATTGTGAACTGGATTTGTTCTCCTTTCTAAATCCAGCATCTTCAGTTGA
>CM071862.1:7696546-7717799 GCA_036759665.1 Gynandropsis gynandra
TCCCTAAAAACCGCAGCTCAGTCTTCTATGTAGAAAACGGCAGCTCTTCTTCGAATACCCTTCTATGCTTTACTCTGTTCCCCCTTCCTCTGCTTGTTCTCCCCTTCTTCTTTCTCACATATACAGAAAAAGGTTTATCAGAAACTTGACGGTCTTTCTGCAACGGGTATTTTGCTTAAAAACCCTAGACATCCTCATGGCAAATGGGATCATATTCTTGAACTTGCTCTTCTAAGGCCTGATATAGGAAGCTTTGCACTGGAAACTGAAAGCCCACCTTCTCTTCCTGTCTTAGGCGATGCTCTTTTTTATGCGCTCCGCATACTTCTCTCAAGAAGCGTGAGCCGTTTAGATTTTTCTCAGAGCTCAAACTGTGCCTTCATTCTTATTGTTGATTCACAATATGGTGGCATTATGAAAGTTGAAGGGGATGTAAATAAGTTGGATTTTGACATGAATAATATTTATGACTGCACTGCAGACTGGATAAAGAAGCATTCGAAGATAGCAGTGTCACCTATTGACAGAATATGGAACAAACTAGGAAATGCCAACTGGGGAGACATTGGTGCTTTACAAGTAGTTTTTGCCACTTACCACTGTATAATGCAGTATTTTGGGCCTCCGAGGCACTCAATTGAAGACTTAGCCGCTGATCATTGTTCTCGCCTTCAAACAAGAAGACAATAGAGACAGTTGGGCGATACTAAACTCAATGTTAATGGTATGTTTAGGTTCCTGAAATTGTTGAAGTTCAGGACGAACCAATCAAAATCGAATCTAAACCATCGATGAAACTGGAAGTGGGATCTATTCTTTGGTTGGAGGATTCAAACTGGCGGAAAGGCTATCAAATTAAGGAAGTATTGAGTAACGGTACACTTCCGTATCAAATTGCTTCACCTGGATGATCCAGGAAAGTTTGTCTTTCTATATGTTGGTTCTCCTCCGTCACAACTTGAGCCAGCTTGGGAAGACATGAATTTATGGTACCAGGTTCAAAGGCAGACTAAAATATTAAGTATAATGAAACAGAAAGGACTTTCTAGCAAACACTTGCCACAGCTCCATGGGTCTGGCGGGATCATTCACCCGGGCCAATGTCAGAAACCCAGTTCAGGTGGGCGGTGCGATCATCCTTGGTGCGGGACTCCTATTCTCGTGACCAGTCCAGTTGGTGAGACAGTTGCTGAGTTGGTAAACGAAGGAAGAATCGGTCGAGAAGAGGCTATTAGATGCTGCCACGATTGCTTATGTGCACTTTCCAGTGCCTCTTCAGGTGGAATTCGCCATGGAGACATAAGCCCAGAAAACGTGATTTATGTCACTTCGGGTGTAATACATCCTTACTTTGTACTCATTGGTTGGGGTCACGCAGTTCTTGAAGACAGAGATCGACCAGCGATGAATCTTCACTTCTCTCGACATACGCTCTACAGGAAGGGAAACTGTGTGCAGCCTCAGATGTAGAAAGCTTGATTTACATGCTGTATTTCTACTGCACCGGAGACTTTCCTGATTTAGATTCAGTTGAAGGAGCTCTTCAATGAAGAGAGACCTCCTGGTCAAGGAGATTGATTCAGCAGAAGCTCGGAGATGTCTCAACTGTTTTGAAGGCCTTTGCCGACTATGTTGACAGTCTCTGTGGGACACCATACCCGATGGATTACGATATTTGGCTGAGAAGATTGAAGAGGAATCTTGCAGAAGATCATGGAAAAGAAATTGAAACTTCCGGTTAAGCCCTTAACAATGCACGGAGATCCCAGACTCCAACCTCAGGTTATGATGCTCTGTCATACATTGATTTCAAAACCAAGAAGATTCAGTATGAAGCCGTCTTTTCGTCAGTTCAGCCATCGCCATGAATAAAGAAAGTCACTGGTTTCGTTTCTCCTCAATCTTTGGATAACATTGGATTCCATTCCAACATTCTTTCGTCTGTTATGTTTTGATACGGTTCGAGACCGATAGTTGTATGCAATGAGGCATGTCCTTCGGCTCTGCAAGCTTACCCACGGAGTCAATGTGTAAAGATCAATCCTTTGTTTCCCCATGTAGACGACCTTTGCTTTGTACATGATCTTAAATCATCTTTAGATTCTGTTTGTGTCCTTACGGTGTTGTGTTCTTTGGGTGATTAGATTTGGTGTTTTGTGTTTTTATTTGTAAAGGTTTGAGAGCTCTTCCATTCCTTTTTTTTAATCTGTCTATGAAATCCGTTTTGAAGTGATTTGGATGTGTGTTCATTTTGAAGTGATTTTCATATTTTAAAAAGAGTTTTACCTCAGTTCTTTTCAAAAGTTCCTTCAAAGAATCCAATAAGATTATTAATCATGTTTTAGTCACCACAGAATAAAGCAACATATTTTGTTTAAATTTCCAACTGTACATATTAGTAATATTACAAACCAATTTCAGTAGTAGAATGTTTAAATTATAACGAAAATGGTTTAATATTGACAAATGAGTTTCCATATAATTTAATTCAAATTTAGTTTGAAAATTTAAAATTTTTTAATATTATATATATATACGAATTTATAATTTCTATCACAATAAAAATAACATAATATAACATAAATAAACGGATTTCATTTGATTTATAAATACAATTTAATTTTATCTTATTAACATATTATACAATTTATACATCTACATATATACATATATCACTCTAAATGATTTTTTATAAAATACTAGATTTTAGGGAGATTTATAATAAATATAATTTAAAATATTAAATCTTTAAGAAAGTTAAAAAGATATCAGTTGTTTTTAATATGGTAATCATATCCGTTGTTATTTAAATTGTGATTTCTTCCTATGTTGTAAATTGTTTGATTAATGACACGAACCACAAGATGTCATAGTAATCTGATCATTGATAATATTGATCAATGCAGATTCATAGTCAGAGATTACTCCACATTTTAGTGAATTTGGGCTCGTGGAGAGAATCTGATACAACCAAAAGATCATTTGTCGGAATCTGATACAACCAAAAGACCGATTGTACTCTTTTGTCGGAACCTGATTCACTCTCCCACCATTCTGACCAACACATTCTCCTCCATGCATTCCCAATCAACGTTCCACGCCTAGGACCTTCTTCTTTGGCTTCAATGAGTTTCAGAAATTCGCTTGAAATTTAAAAAAGAGCTTGTGTTTTTCTTGGTGGGGGTTTTTTTTTTGTTTCATTGAATCGAAATGGGTAAAATCTCTGTGGTAATGGCTGATTTCGTCTTGGCGTTCATGTGGGTATGGTCGGGTGTTCTGGTCAACATTTTGGTTCATGGGGTTTTGGGATTTGGACGCGACATGACCGGTGAGCTCATCAGATATGTTCTCTCCATTGCCAACATGTTCTTGTTCGCTTATTTCCAAAAGCTCACCAATGGCGGACTTTTCAACCCTTTGACGACTTTGGCTTCCTCTGTCTCCGGTGGCTTCGCCGAATTGATCTTCGCCGTCGCCGTTAGAATCCCAATCGAGGTTCGCATATGATCGATTTGCCTAATTCTCTCGTTGGAACTAATTTATTTTGATTTCCGAGATACGCTATATGTTAAGCGTTCGTGTCTGGAATCTGACGCCTCTTTCACTCAAGATGATGAAAAATTGATCCTTGTAATGCCATTAGCGAATTGCTGCTAGGTTCTCAGAAAATCAAATTGGAAATAAGAATCTATTCTTCAAAAGAGACTGAAAACGAAGAAAAAAAAAATGGATTCACTTTCAGGTGATAGGATCCATCCTGGGTGTAAAGCATGTTCTCCAAACATTTCCAGAGATTGGAAGAGGGCCACGCTTAAACGTAGCTATCCATCACGGCGCCCTGACGGAAGGAATGCTGACATTTGCCATCGTAACAATCTCATTAGGACTGTCGAGAAATATTCCTGCAGGTTTCTTCATGAAGACTTGGATTGGGAGTCTTTCCAAGTTAACCCTTCACATTCTTGGCTCTGATCTCACCGGGGGATGCATGAACCCTGCCGCTGTAAGTGCCTCGCTCTAAGTTGTTTTCATCTGAAAAATGCCATTCTAAATGACATTGTGGTTAGGTAATGGGATGGGCGTATGCACGGGGGGAGCATATATCAAAGGAGCATATATTCGTGTACTGGCTTGCTCCCATCAAGGCTACCTTAATGGCTGTTTTGATCTTCAGAGTAGTGGTTAAGCCTCTAACGACGGAACAAGACAAGCCCAAGGCTAAATCCGAGTGAGGTTAGTCTCCTTGTTTTAAAATGTGTTATGGTGAATCAATCAGATGGATCCATTAGATTATTGTACTTGGAATTCCATCTCCAGACCATTTCATTGTCATGTGCGAACATGATGCGGTTACAGGAGCGGAACCGAGCGACGCGGAGCATGAAGAGAATGCCGGTGAAATCGAACCAGAACAAGTCAGTGAACCGAGAAGATCAAACCGGATAAGGATGCCGAACCGAAAGTATGATTGAGTCGAGAAGTGCTATTTTTATTCCTTGTTTTTCTCTGCTTTTCAAGTGCACCATAAGGAGAGAATTGGTCACCCATCTCTTCCACTATTTCCACTTCCACGTTTTAAGGAGTTGATACTCCAAGCTTTGTATTCTGCTATTTAATTCAGTTATGGAATGAAAAGGGTAGACTTTTACCACCAAATACATCTGTTATTGAGATTCTACTTGAATACAACATCTGGGACCATCAATTGGTATCAGAGCTGTGTTCTTCTGTTTCCTAATTGTTGTGACTTGAAGCCTTACATTAGAGTCATGGCAAGCAACAAAGAGCGATTATCTGATCTTGAACACGGTCTCGGCATGGTTCAAGACGAGATAATGAAAATCAACGATGGAATACGCAACATGGAGGAATCCTTTCGCCAAATGCTATCCGAGGCTGTCTCGAGCCTGCGTGAGGGAGGCTCTAGTGCACCACGAGGTCACCGACGAAACAACGACGACCAACCCTCAGCCTCCGTTCAAAAGGAACCGACTAATCCGTTTGCGACACCTGCGAATCAACGACACGTCAAGCTGGTATTCCCAAAATTCAGCGAAGGCGATCCGACCGCATGGCTAAGCAAAGCGAAACAATACTTTACTTACCAGGATCTTCCACATGACCAGCGCGTAAGCTTTGCCTCGTACCACTTAGAAGACGAGGCAAATGAGTGGTGGCAGGCCACAACGAAGGCACTCACCGAAGACAACGTTCTAATTACCTGGGAAGTCTTCGAAGAAGAGTTGTGGGCTCGGTTCGGGCCATCAGCGGCAGAAGATTTTGACGAAGCTCTATCGAAAATAAGGCAAACTGGAACCCTGCGTGACTACCAACGCGAATTTGAGAGACTACAGAACAAGGTATCCGGGTGGACTCAAAAAGCACTTATTGGAACTTACATCGGGGGGCTTAAAGAGAACATCTCTGACAGCATTCGTATGTTTCAACCGAAAACCTTGAAGACCACCATTGAATTAGCACGCATGAGAGATGACCAGTTACAACGCCAAAGAAAAACCACTTCTTTTGTGCATCATGGTCAACGAAGCACAACGTCCAAACCCAATACGAGTGGTCTGTCTTCTCTACCACTGGCTACAACAAATGTAACCCCCAAGAGGCTTAGTTGGGATGAAATGAAGCGAAAAAAGAGCTTGGGTCTCTGTTTCAGCTGTGATGAGCGTTACACACCCGGTCATCGATGCCAGAAATCTCACCTGTTATTGATTGAAGGAATCGATGATTCAGATGACGACGGGGATTCCGCGAAACCAGTGCCGGGAGCCGAAGAACCAGAAATCACCGTTCACGCCCTTACTGGATGGGGCTCTCCGAAAACCCTTCGGGCCCAGGCTGAAATCGATCGCACCAAGCTCGTCGCATTGATCGATAGTGGCTCAACCCATAATTTTATCACAGACAAAGTGGCTAAGCGGCTCAATATGCAACTCACACCAACGAAGCCGTTTCAGGTGAGAGTGGCGGACGGACATCCAATCCATTGCACAGGAGCATATCGGCAAATCCTCACCTCCATCGGCGGCGTGAGTTTCTCCCGCGATTTCTATCCTTTACCTCTAAAAGGGCAGGATCTTGTTTTGGGTATTCAATGGCTAACTCAACTTGGGCCTACATTATGTGATTGGAAGGCCCAAACCTTGGAATTTACTTTGTCTGGTAAAAGGATTATTATTCACGGGCTGCAGCACAAACCCATTCGCACAGCCCAACCTAAGGAATTCATTAAGGAGGCTAAACAAAGCCTGGCCTGCTTTGCTGTTACCTATCATCCTGAAGGCGACGTTGCTCCTTCTGTTCCAGAGCAACTTCATCCTCTGCTGCAACAATATTCATCAATTTTCGATTCCCCAACGCAATTGCCACCACACCGACAGATTGAGCATCGGATTACGCTAAAGGAAGGATGCGACCCAGTCAACGTGCGTCCTTACCGATACGCCCATTTCCAAAAAGAAGAGATCGAACGTCAAGTAAAAGAGATGCTGGGAACTGGAATTATTCAGCCGAGTTCAAGCCCATTCTCGTCTCCAGTGCTGCTCGTGAAGAAGAAAGACGGGTCTTGGCGGTTCTGCACCGATTATCGAGCTTTAAATGCTGTCACTGTTAAAGATCGATTTCCGATTCCAACCGTCGACGATATGCTGGATGAACTTCACGGGGCCACCATTTTTACCAAACTTGACCTTACAGCCGGCTATCACCAGGTTAGAGTTCATCCCTCTGATGTCCACAAAACGGCTTTTCGAACTCACAATGGTCATTATGAATATTTGGTCATGCCCTTTGGTTTATGCAACGCACCGTCAACGTTCCAAGCTTTGATGAATTCGATTTTTCGGGATTATCTACGCCGATTTGTTCTCGTATTCTTTGATGATATTTTGATCTACAGTCGTTCGTGGGAAGAACACATCGACCATGTTCAACGCGTCTTTGAAATTTTGAAAGCGCAGAACCTATTCGTTAAGCAGAAGAAGTGTGCTTTTGGGCAAACAAAAGTAGACTACCTAGGTCATGTTATATCTGGTGTTGGAGTTTCGGTGGATAACAACAAGATTTCAGCGATGCTCGACTGGCCAACACCGACTACCATAACCGAGCTTCGTGGGTTTCTCGGGTTAACAGGATATTATCGGAAATTCGTTGAGAACTACGGAGTGATAGCCAGGCCACTTACTGACCTCCTCAAGAAAGGGAAGTTTGCTTGGTCACCACAAGCCGAAGAAGCATTTGTTGCACTGAAAACGAGAATGGCTACGACACCAACATTAGCTCTTCCGGATTTTACCATTCCTTTCGTTATACAAACTGATGCATCTGGAGATGGTATAGGGGCAGTTCTTACTCAGAATGGGAAGCCAATTGCATACATGAGCCGCTCTTTAGGCGTTGCAAAGCAGAGTTGGTCAACTTATGCGCGTGAGATGCTGGCCATTGTGATCGCGGTTCGAACTTGGCGTCCTTACCTTCTTGGCCGACGATTCACTATCCAAACAGACCAGAGGAGTCTCCGTTATCTGCTTGAACAACGCATCCTCACTCCGGAACAACAAAAATGGATGGGAAAACTCGTCGGTTATGATTACGAGATCACTTACAAGCCCGGTACGGCTAATACAGCAGCTGATGCTCTCTCTCGTCGCGTTGGGAGTCCTTGTCTCAATGCCGTTTCAGTACAACAAACAGATTTTTTGCGTGATCTTCGACAGCAACAGATGATTGATCCGTATCTCGTGAAAATTGGCAAGCAGGCTGATACGAAACCTGGAGTACCGTATATTAAGCGTCACGGTCTGGTCCATTACCGTAACCGTTTGGTAATTCCACCGAACTCCTCTTTCGTCCAGTCCCTTCTTCACGATTACCACAGTTCACCACTTGGCGGTCACTCAGGTACGCTTCGAACCCTAAAGCGTTTATCACAGGAGTATTATTGGCCACAAATGCACAAATCAGTCAGCGACTATGTTGCACAATGTGATGTGTGTCAACGTGTAAAGTCTGAAAATATGGCGCCAAAAGGCCTATTACAACCCCTGCCTGTTCCAAATCAGCTATGGGAGGATCTATCAATGGATTTCATTGACGGACTGCCTCGTTCCGACAATAACACGTCGATAATGGTTGTGGTGGACCGACTGTCGAAAGCAGCTCATTTGGTACCGCTCGCACATCCTTATACGGCCAGAGGAATTGCCGCCAAGTTCCTGGATTCGATTGTGAAGCTTCATGGCATTCCCAAGTCTATTGTAAGTGATCGGGATCCAATATTCATTAGTAATTTTTGGAAAGAACTGTGGCGTTTATCAGAAACAGATCTGAAGATGTCGTCGTCTTATCATCCACAAACGGACGGGCAAACCGAGGTCGTTAACCGCTGTATCGAGCAATATTTACGCTGTTTTGTTCATCGCCATCCAAAACAGTGGAGTTTCTTCATTCCTTGGGCCGAATATTGGTATAATACGACGTATCACGCATCGACAGGAATGACCCCTTTTAAAGCTATGTATGGTCGCGATCCACCAGCTCTTGTCCGATACGAAGGCCAATCAACACCAGTCCATGAGCTAGACGAACAACTTATGGAACGAGAGAAAGTGCTACAGGAGTTAAAGCAGAATTTGTCTGCTGCAGTTAATCGGATGAAGCAGGTGGCTGATCTGAAACGCAGGGATGTCTCATTTCAGGTTGGCGAATGGGTTTATCTGCGTCTTCAGCCGTATCGACAACATACGGTGTTCAAGCGATCAGCCCATAAGCTTTCCACTCGTTACTATGGGCCATTTCGGATTGAGGCTCGCATTGGACCTGTTGCATATCGCTTACAGCTACCAGAGGGATCGAGAGTTCACAATGTTTTTCATGTGTCTCTTCTTAAACGACATGTCGGTTCCGACACACCAACATCAGGTACATTGCCTCCTGTTCGCTCTACTGGAGTGTTGCGTCTTAAGCCTCTGCATGTGCTGCGTTTTCGAACCCAACACACGGGCGGCAGGTTCATACGAGAAGCCCTTGTTCAATGGGAAGACTTGCCAGCTGTTGACGCAACTTGGGAAGAAGTTGATCAGCTACGACAGAGCTTTCCCAGTCTGAATCTTGAGGACAAGATTGTTCTTCGGGATGGCGGTAATGATGCGGTTACAGGAGCGGAACCGAGCGACGCGGAGCATGAAGAGAATGCCGGTGAAATCGAACCAGAACAAGTCAGTGAACCGAGAAGATCAAACCGGATAAGGATGCCGAACCGAAAGTATGATTGAGTCGAGAAGTGCTATTTTTATTCCTTGTTTTTCTCTGCTTTTCAAGTGCACCATAAGGAGAGAATTGGTCACCCATCTCTTCCACTATTTCCACTTCCACGTTTTAAGGAGTTGATACTCCAAGCTTTGTATTCTGCTATTTAATTCAGTTATGGAATGAAAAGGGTAGACTTTTACCACCAAATACATCTGTTATTGAGATTCTACTTGAATACAACATCTGGGACCATCAGAACAACAACTCTCTGTTTGGTTTACTTGATATCTGAGATACGAGCTCCAGTGTTGAGTTTGACACTGATTATGAGTTTTCATTATTAAATTAAAAATCCAATATTTACTAATATATATATACCTAAACAGTGAACATTTATACCAATTTAGATCTAACATGTAATTGGATTTTCTAATTGCAAATCTATGAAAAATATAAAATTTAAACTTTGGGTATGAGGGTCGAGAGAATCTTTGATAAGATCAACTGATTCTGTAAACGCGTCCGCTGTTGCCAAAGAGAACAACAAAGAGGGTGTGGACAAAGCCATGTTTCTCGGATTCTGAATGTACGGTCGGACTCAGTTCTACGCATTACAAAAACCAATCAAACACTCAGAGCTATTAATAGACGAGCGTTGGCTCAAACTCGGCCACATCAACGGATCCAGACTCCACCGGAGGCATCAGATAAGCAGCAAAGAGTTGAGAGACTAAAGCAGCAATGAGTGGAACCCTCTTGAGGTTCTTGATGATCGAAGGATCGTCACTCTCTCCCACCGCCATTAGCTTCTCGTTGATCTCAACCATTCTGTCCAGTTTCCTCTTGAACTCAGGGTTCTCCACGTCCAGCACCGCAGGGAATATTCTAGCCGTTGTTCGGTTAGTCTGTGCGTTAAATGTTCAAAGTAAATCAGCAAGAACCCGGTAACATTTGCTCAGAATCTTAAATTTCACGGCCTTACCTCGATGATAACGTGCATGTCAAACTCCTTGGTGTTCAACCCGATGCCCTCGTAGAAAGCAGTACGTTGACAGTCATTGAGGTACATCGTCACATAAACCTGCAATGTTACCGAAGCCATGTTTATTTCTGCAGTCTGTATGTGGTAAAACAGTGCTTAGAGAGAAAGAAAAGTATTAGTCACCGAGAGGCAGAAGAAGCGAGCCCAGAGCTTCGCCTGCCAGTCATTGAGGAACTGAGGCTGAGCTTTGAGCAACGCGGAGAAGAAATCTCCATGGCGGTTCTCATCTTGGCACCAGTTCTCAAAGTACTTGAAGATGGGGTAGCATTGATACTCAGGATTCTCTTTCAGGTGTCTGTAAATGGTGATGTACCTCCAGTAGCCGATTTTTTCAGACAAGTAAGTTGCATAGAAGATGAATTTGGGTTTGAAGAATGTGTATTTCCTGGCCTTTGTGAGGAAACCCAAATCAAGAGCCAAGTTGAAGTCTGACAAACCCTTGTTCAAGAATCTACAAGTTTCATCAAACACCATTTCAATTCAGATTCAATCGATTTTATCGCCATGAAAGAGTGGAAAAGAAGACTACCCGGCATGTCTAGCTTCATCTCTGGACATAAGAGAGAAGAGCTCAGCAACAATTGGGTTGGTTTTCTGCAATATCACAGGAGATAAATGTCAGGAAGAATCTATCCCACATTGCTTGAGGATTATTCTATTCGTCAGAGTAAAACAACTAAACACTCGGCCCAGATGAAACAGAGCAGTCAAAAAGTACAGACAGAAGGATGAAACAAGAACCAAAGATCCTGTTTTTTCAGTAGTAGTTCATGTACACTTGTACTCCAAATTCCAACTAACAATCGTATCCGAATAACAAGAATCTAACATGAAATTTAACGTACTAATACCAACCCAAAAGAGGAAAAAAACATAAGTTTTGCTTGATGGAAGACTATGTAATACCTTGAGCCTTCTTCCGAGTTCCTTGTAGAGAAGGAAACCAGAGAACTCAGCAGTGCAAGACCGCTCCAGAAACTCCACGAAGATCTGACGGAGCGGACCCTGGAGTTTATCGGCGGCTTCTTTAAATTCCTTGTTCCTCACGAAATGGGTCTGATTGTAATCGGTCTTGAACTCCTGAAGCAGAGCCTCGAACTCATCCTGGTTCAGGTTCTTGTTGATCTCTGTGTTGAAGAGTTGCTCCATCTCCTCGAAATCCGTCGTGTAAAACCTCGGTGTCAACAGCGTCTCCTTGATCTCCTTCTTGTTCGCCTTCTTTGCTGTTGTCGCCGGCGGCGGAGTCGAGGTAGCCGACATTCTCACGGTGGAGAAGCGTCGGCTGGTGAGGTATTTACTTGGGTTGGTGAGCTTAGGGGTGGTGAATTTAGAAATGGGTTTCACGAGAGCCATCTCGGCCGCCATTGTTGTCGAGATTGAGAGGGAGAAGGTGAGGCCGTGACGTGTTTATAGCATAACTGGTGAGTGTTTGTGGCGCTCGAATCTCATCCAGTGAAATCTATGTCCGAAATGGGTTCTTGACACGTGTCGTTACCTTATAGGTCTGTTTGATTTCTGTCATCTTTCTGATAATATCATGATTTTAAGAAGACAAGTTGTGGTTGTGCGGGATTTAGAGTTAAAACAAATTTATTAATATAAATTCATATTTTTATCAATTATTATTAAAAAAATACAGAAGTATACATTAAATTTCGATCAAAATAAAAGAGAAGAAATCTAAAACCTATTATTCCATGAATTGGGACCTTATTCTCAAGCACAAAGTATATAACAAACACAATCTCCAGTTCTCCAGAAATACATTATATGTAAAGCTTCATCCTGGGATATGAGAATTTCAGGGTGAAAAATGTTCCTTCTATGACAAGCAACCCCAAGGGAAGAATATCACTACTATGCTGCTTGAACAGCATACTAAGAACATAGGCATACCTCTATTTATGAAGAAGAACTGTTGCAGTGGATCGAGGAGAGCTTGTTTGGTCATCAGATTTCTTCTCAACACTCATACTGCTACCTGCAATTGGATTTTGATCATACCTTCCAACTCTTTCTACATCATCAATGGAGATCCGGATGGATCTTTCTGCATTTCCATCTTCGTCGCTGAAACTTCCTCCTGTCTTAAAAGAATCTTCTTCTGATACGCGGAAATGCTCCTTGTTGTCATCTTTCTCAGAAGAAAGAAACGGGTCGAAATCCCTAGTTTTCAAGTCATTATCATAATCATCATCCATCAGATCTTCGTAGTTGAGGTTCCGAAGAATCTCAGGAAGTGAGTAATTCTTTCTATTCCCATCAAGAATCCGGCTTCCAATCTCGATATCGATCTTTTCCTTTGAACTTACAAGACTTTCACCAAAATTTGAGGTGGGTGTGTCTGCCATCACATGTTCATCTTCCTTCACAAATGATCTGAACTTGTTCAAGGATGGAGGGATCTTAGAGAAGAAAATTTCTCGAATATTTCCTACCATTCCCTTGTTGTATGGATTCTCCCTTTTATCATACCGATAACGGAAGTTTTCATAAGTTGTCTGCACAAAAAGATTCAAGATCAGACAGAGGAACTTACAATTGGAAGAGAAAGGTCTACAAGAAAACAGATACAAAACAAGGGTATACTATACAATGGATGGATGTTTCTCAAGAGAGATACAAAAATGGAGAAAACCCTATTTTGTATGCTTGTTGAGGAACAAAGAAGATCACCCGCCTGGTTAGTGCAGATGAGATAGGAATGGAATATGGTGAGGCCGCCAACAAACCACACGACAATGAAGCAGTAAACTATGAGGATATCCGATAAAACATCTTTCGATATAGCCTTCCAGATACTGATATTTTCATCTTTATGTCTCTGGAAAATGTTAAGCCATGAAAACACAAAGACATATAGGCACAGAATGGTTGATGTCGATATGAACATGAAGAAAAACCGGTAATTGCGCTGCAACCAGACAATCAAACACAGAGACAAAGGTTTAAGTAAGAACATCGTACAAACATTTTAAAGCCAAAATTTGATCTCTAGTTCATGTTTTGAAGGCGGAAACTTACTACTCCAATGCATTGACCAACCCATGGGCAGTGATGATCAAATCTCTGGACACAGTTGTTGCAGATGGAACAATGGGAAGCTCGGGGTGGACGATAAAGCAAACAGGTTTCACAGTACTTCACCTTCACGGTATGCCCATTAACAGTCACATCTTTAATCCGAGGTAGCTTTATGTTTGGAGTTGTACCGTTGACCCACTCCATTGATGGAGTATTTGAATCCGCCATTTCATCTGTTTCAGGAGGCTTTAAGTTTCTTGGCACTATTCCAGGATCACTACCAGATGTCATAAAGAGGAAAAGTATATCCTGCACAACAACTGAACTTATTCTGGGAATCATACATACTAAGAAAAGATTACATTCATCACCCATGTAATTCTTGCAATATCGATCGATAAAGGAAGAGTAGGAAAATGAAGACATACCAAAATAGTGAGTACCCAAGTCACTGCAAATATTGGAACAGTGCGGTCATGATCTTCGCTACGAGGGTCATCGATCATCATGTACATTTTTACACAGAACGTTGCGGCAGGAGCAACAATGAGTAAGGTGGATAGATATAAAGATGATGCATCGGGGCCGAAGATTAACCTCCCACAACATAGGAATTTCTGAGACAGGAAATATAAATCACAATTTACGGTTTTAATTATATTATATAATTTTCCGTAGTCCAAAAAAAGCAAGCGAATTTCACAGAGACTTACGTTGCTCCCCCTCCAAACTTGATACAGCCTCTTGGGTTTGCTCCCATTCCGAGCCATTTCTGAGGAAGAAGACGATCAAACACCCCAAGTGAAAATCTCGAAGACCCAGAATCAGCAAACTTTCGGAGCATCCATGGACAAAATCTAAAAACCCAGAAACAAAATCAAAGAATTGAATAGGACAAATGAAAAGAAGAAGAAGAAGAAGAAGAATTTGACTTTTGTTGCAGGTGATGGAGAGGGAGAGAGACAGAATGCCGATGCTGCTCTCTCCACTCGAATCAAGAAAAGAAATAACTGTAGTTTTCTTTACAATTGAGATTATTTCCTTTGTTTCCTCTTTTCCTCTTTAATGTAATATTTTTTTATTCCTTTTTTTAATGGAAATTTTTTTATTCCTTTTTTTTAATGGAAAATATTTAAAGGAAACGATACTTTTCATCTTATTTATTGGTTAAAATTAAAAGGTAATCACACATTGACTCATCGTATTTTTTAAAATATATATATTTTAAATTTTCACCATTAACATAAAAATATTAATGTATTAAGTTATCAAATTCAGACGGTAAAACTTAATTTGGAATTTGAATAGAGGTCGTGTGAATGGTATATTTATCGATTTTATAACCATATTGATTTTACCAAGTTTTAGTACGAAAAAAATTTAATTTATGAATAAAAATTGATTGTTTTGAAAATATAAATTTTCTGAACTAATTTGGATGGTTAGTTCTATTTGACGTTATATGAAATGATTGAATCATCTATACTTTTAACTGTCATCAAGAAAAAGAAAAAATGAGTTTTTTATTAAATATAATATAATATGTTAAAAATAAAATAATGGGTATTATTATTAATTATAAATTGAGAGATGAGTTGTGTGTAACTTGTTCATAACAACGTGCACACCCTTTTGTCTACTCTTATTCACCAAATATTTAAAACCATAAAGTCAAATAACATATCATTTTATTTGTTTTACATTTTTAGGAGCTTCAATTAGATTATAAGATCTCGAGATGGTTTTGTATTTTTCTCAATACCGAGCAACATGTGTTTGATATCGCATGAGTATTAAACTTCAAAATAAACAATGTTTTTATATGTACTAAAAAAGAAATCTGCATTATGCACGGTTTTTTTAAATAATACTATAATTTGGATTAATCTATTATAAATCGATTTTTATATTAAAGAGATGTGAAATTGACGGTGATATCATAATATATGTATTTTTGTGTAAAAATATATAATAAAATTTATTAAAAAGGTCAATAAAATTTATAAAAATAAATTTATATCGTTAAATAATAAGATTAAACGAAAAAAATTCTATACAATTTTTTCTATACAATTTTTTCACCATAAAAAATTATATAGATAATAAAATTTAAAGGAAATAAAATAGTTAAATATTAAAAATAGAATCTAAATATGAAAACTAGTATTCATATTTTTAATGCATTTTTCTCAATTATAATGGCTAAAAATAATATATATTTATAAATCTAAATATTCTAACTATTAGTATTTAAAATTTTGTATAGATTTTCCATTAAAATTAATCTTATAAATTTTTTGAATTTTATTAACTTGACATATTTTACAAATTTTATTGCAATAATTTCAAAATTATATATATAATATTTAATTTATTATATTGATCAAAATATATATCAAGAGTAAAAAATATTTTAAAAAATAGTCATATTTTTTCTTCTTATATTATGATATTTAAAATACAACATTCACCATCGCAATAAGAAGTATAATCTTTCTAAACCGAAAGATACATCCAATTATTATAACTAAATTGACTTTATAATGAACCCGAAAACAAAAGATAAATATGATGACCGAGACAAAAGAACATGAAATATCTGAATGGTCAACAATACTTTATATTAAATGCTTTAAACATGCAAAGAATATGATCCAAACACTATCGTTACAATACACGTCCCATGTTTCACTGGATTTTAGAGTGACATATAAAGAAGTCCAACAACACAATTTTCACGGCAAAAGTAACATTCGGGACAAAATGAATCATCCATACTTTTGGTTTCTCACCTGACCAAGCTCTTTCCTAACATGAAAACTCCATTTTCAATGCATGAAAACATATATATGAAATTTTGCAGCACCCAATTGAAGACGATGGGTTTCAAGGGTCTAAAGAAGTAAAAACTAAGGCAACTTCGTCAAGTCCAACCTCCAAACCAGAAGCGCCATAAATTATGAAGATAATACATTCATGTTCGCAAAAATAACATCGATACAGATCCATTAGAAATATACTATTTGTATCAACCACAATGGAATCGCAAACCGTTGTGATCGATTCGAAATAAAATGTGTTGAAATATATGATTTCTAACAATAAGTATTATTTAATAATATATCCTTCAACTGCTGCTTTGTTTTTTGTCTTTTTTTTTGGATGAAAGAAAAAACTTTCAAAATGATACATCCATCTAAATTGAACTGAGCCTTCGAGTATTGTCTCATCTAGTAAATATATTGGTAAAGGTTTCATAAGATCAAATAAGAAAGGTGGAAAAACTCTCTCTAAAGAGCATAATACTTCCGAGATATTGTTTTTCAATAACTCCAAGTCATATCTTTTTAAATTTTTTGCACATACATCTCTGAAAAATATGTTAATTCCGTATAGCACAGCGTAAAAATTTCATGGTAATAGCTCAACAATTGCAATTGGAATAAGTCACTGCATGAAAATATGAAATCGTGACTTTTCAGCTCGATCAACCTCGAACACACAATATCCACACACCTGGCAATGTTTGATGCATATCCATATGAAAATTTAACGTCTTCTTTTAACCACTGATAACACGTAGTGTGTGTTAGTTTTAAGCTAGGAATTTATATCATTTTCGCATAGTTTGCATAGCACGAGTTATGGATCCGATACGAACGTTCTTTATATACTCCCTTTTTGTTGATTTTTAGGTTTTAAAGCGACAAGGCCTATTCGAGCTTTAGAATGTTGATTCTTAGATTCAACCTCGTATAATGGGAGCTACAAGCCATTCGGAGCAACTTCAGGCCACGGAATCAAACGGCACCCAAGCATCGAGCGAAAGGAACGAAAACAAGAAGATAACACAGTCCGCTCGGGCTTGGAAGAGGCCCCGCACGGGCTGCAACTCCAGCAAAGTTTGCACGACCCGGTGAGGCTTAGAGCACGCCCGGATTTGGCTGAAGAACCCTTGCCCGAGCCGGGTGGCTAAGGTACCCGCTCGGGCTGCACATGACCAGAAAGAAGAGCCCTGGATGGGCTGGTGAAGAGCCCGCTCGGGCTTGTGATCACTCACCCCGCGCGGGTAGAGCTTGTGCCCGCGCGGGCTCCCATTTTTTTCTCAAAAACTTCGGTTTTTGAATTCAAACTTGAATTAGAAGGAGAGAGGGGCGATCTAGGGCAGCAAGGACGACGTACAGGACATGAGAGGGACTGAAAAACACAAGGAGAAACTCAGGAGAAGCTGGAGAAGAAGAGAGATAACAATCCGGAATTCGGTATCAAGATAGAGAAGATCGAGAAATCGTATCTCTTACTCTTTATCATATCTAGGGTTTATTTCTCTTGTTTTACAGTAGAATCCATGAGTGACTAAGCCTCTAGCTATGGGTTAGGATTGCCGGATTTGTAATGGATGCTTGAATTTATTCGTTAATGCTTAGACTTATCAAAGTTTTCTTGAAATTCGATTTTGCAATCAACATCGTAAACGACTTATACTAGTGATGCTCGCTCAGTAATCTAGGAATTTGTGTTTTGCTGGAAGGTTAAATTATGAATCCGAAACATTTGATTGTAGATTAAGTTTGATTAATGAGAATTTGATTGGTCGGTTAATCGACTTAGGAATTAGGATTGCGCGGTTAACGCTACCGTAATCACGAGTTAATCGCTGCTGGAAGGTAGGATTGCACGTAATTATGGTTAGGAGGTTTAGGTTCGCAGAATCATTCCTTATTTGAGAGCATGAATTCCCCGTTATTAAGATAGTTCGATAGGTCCATGAGCCTTTGTTTGTTGCATCCTTGCAAGTCCCGGTAACCCGAAACCCATAGTGTTCTTAATTTCCAAGTTTTTCACGTCACCTCATCCTGTCACGATTTACTTTAGTGTTTTAGGAATTTGATCATCTCGTTTTCATACGTATTTCTTGCACGATTTAGGAGGCGTTTTTGATACATATGTGATGTTTTACGTATGATTCCGTATCCGTTTTACTTGCTTTCGTGCTTTTCATGTTCTTACAGGTTTTTACGCGTATTTGGACTATTTTGGAGCTAAAGGAACATGCACGGAGCTAAGGAGCAACTTGGGGGATCATCACGGGACAAACGGGACGAGATTGAGCATGGAAAAGCCTCACCCGGTCGGGCACAACCCTTGCACGATCGGGCAAAACCTACGGCCAATTGTGTGGACCATTTAGCACGACTCGGGCAAGCATTGTGCCCATTTTGCCTTGTGCCCGAGCGGGCACACATGCCATGCCCGATCGGGCACCATTCCAGCACCACAGGACACGCGGGTTCCCCTAGCCGCACCCGAGCGGGTACACTCACTACCCGAGCGGGTAGCGGCCCGAAACCTCTCAAAACTTAAGTAAACTTAACTTAAAACATAAGGGAACTCGTGGGGCAATTAAGGCAACAATTGGACCGACTTAGGAGGCTTAAAAGGAGGCAAAAAGACGTCAAGCTTACAGAGGAGAACAATTCAGCGAAAGATAGAGCAAATTCTTGCGAGGAGATAAACGAGGAGCATTGGAGATCAAGCACCACCACTTCGGTTTTGTTTGGTTTTTATGTTCCTTAGACTCTCTACTATGTTTATGTTTCTTTACAGACGCATGAGCGAGTAGTTCGTTTGTTCTAGGAGAAGGGATTAACCCTTGGCTATCCCGAGACCGCTTTTGATCTATTTTGAATGCATCTACCCGTTTTAGTTCATCTATTCTTTATCTGAGTTCTTTAATTTACTTGTGTTTACAAAGGCCACGTAAATACATGTGTTAGAGATTAGGAGAAGGACCGAAAGGAGAATTCTAATCCTAGAAAGTCAGGTTTAGAACAACCGAGGTTAGGCCACGAAAGTAGGGTAACAACGGTTGAGGGTGAACGGGCGAATCACAGAGTTTATGGGTTTAGTTCATGGTGTCAGCCACGAAAGTAGGGGGCAGCTTGTCTAGATCACGTGTCTATGCCTTGAGAGAGGGTAGATATCATGTTAGGATCGTCCGCCTTAGATAGCTTTAACAGGGATTGCATGATAGATAGGTTGATCGCCGGTTTCGGTAGTCTTGTGGTGAAACCGGATTCCTAGGACGTTTGTCTCATCGTTAGAACCCAAGTAGTTTAGTTAATTTCAGTATTTCATTCCTTATCCACATTCTTTCGTTAGCAAGTTTGATTCATAGTTCGGGTTTAGGTAGCGTTGCATAGTCTCTGTGGGATCGACACCTAAAATACTACACACGTGCCGTGCACTTGCGGGTAGATTAGGTTATATTTAACTCTGATACGCATCAAGTTTTTGGCGCCGTTGCCGGGGACTATTGTCAACGCGTCTTAGATTCGAACCTAGAGTCCTTCTTGCTTTATTTTTGTTTTTATTTTATTTTTGCTTTTGTTTACTTTCGATTCTTTCTACCTAAGTTCCTTTCGTTCGTTCTCTTTGGTGTATGACCAGGTCACAAGGCACTTCTAGTCTATTCAGAATCGACCCAGAGATCGAGCGAACTTGCAGACTACTGAGAAAGGGTAAGGAAGAAGACAACACAGAGCCGTCAGAACAACAGAATATGGATAAGCAAACCGGCCATGAACATGCTCAGTTCCCTCTCGGTAATTGGGGGCAAATACGGCTCCAGCCACTCGTGCCTCAACCACGAGAACCACAGGCCCCTCCACCACGTCGTCTAAGGGATTACGTGGTGCCGAACATGAACAACGTGCAAACAGCCATAAGGATGCCTGCTGTTGCAAGAGAACAATTCGAGATTAAGCCAGCGATGATCAACATGCTTTATCAGAAGCAATTCATGGGTGGAAACCATGAAGATCCCCATCAGCACCTCAGAGACTTCCTCGAACTTTCAGGTACGTTCAAAATCCATGGAGTCTCTGAGGATGCAATCTTGCTGCGTCTTTTCCCTTTTTCAATTGGGGGAAAAGCGAAAGCTTGGCTGCAATCACTCCCCGCGGGATCTATCACCACATGGGATCAGCTCTGCACACTGTTCCTATCACGCTTCTTTCCTCCGAGCAAGACAATTCAGATGAGGGGGGAAATCACGACATTCAGGTGCAGAGATGGAGAAACGCTATTTGAGGCGTGGGGTAGATTCAAGGATCTTCTACAGTCATGCCCACACCATGGACTTGACCAGTGGTTCGTTAACCAAACTTTTTATAACGGAATTTCAGATGAGCACCGCATGAGGTTGGATAACGCTGCCAGAGGATCATTCATGGATCTGAGCGTCGAGGAGGCATTTGAGCTGATTGATAACCTCGCCATGAACCACACCATGTGGTCAACCCCAAGAGGTATGCCTAATAGCACTCGTCGATTATATGAGCCTAACCAGAATAGAGCCATGGGTAATGCAGCGAATGCTATGTACTGTGCGAATTGCGGAGATACGGACCATGTAGCGTATCAATGCACAGTACATGAGGATTACGAACAGATGAATTATGCCCAGCAGCAAGGCAACACACAATTCGGGAACACCTACAACCCGAATTGGAGGAATCACCCGAACTTGTCATATCGAACAACTCAACCGGTGAAGTATTCGGGGTTTCCACAAAGGCAGAATAATTTCCAGCAAAACAACCAGCAATTCCAGCAAGCTCCGCAAGCTCCTCAACCTCCTCAAGCCTCTTCATCAAACCTTGAGGCGGTATTGCTCGAATTCATGAAGGAGCAGAAGCAGCAACAACAGGAGCTTAGATCTCAGATGGAGTCTCTGAGCACTCATGTGAAGATGAAGCAGGAACAGCAACAACAGGAGTTTAGATCTCAGATGGAGTCTCTGAGCACTCATGTGAAGATGAAGCAGGAACAGCAACAACAGGAGTTTAGATCTCAGATGGAGTCTCTGAGCACTCATGTGAAGATGAAGCAGGAACAGCAACAACAGGAGTTTAGATCTCA
>CM071862.1:7719203-7763235 GCA_036759665.1 Gynandropsis gynandra
AAAAAGCACACACTGACACTCCGCTGTCGATAGAAATAGTGCCTAATAAGCATGATCAAAAATCGATATGAGTGCATCGACCTTGTTACTCCTTCGGTTGCTCGGGTCTAAGTGGTGGGTTGGCGATCATCTTTCTACGTCCTAAGGGCAAGGCATAAAAAGCCGCCTACTCCGCTGCACTCTCACACGAGATGCATGAGTATACCGTCATCGGTAGTCTGGGTCTAAGTAGAGGCTGGATCCCTTCAAATCTGACGTCCTAGAAGCCTAGTGTGTATGCAAAGAAAAAGAAGAAAAGAAAAGAAAAAAAATAGAAAAGAAGAATAAAAACAAAACAAAAGAAAAAAGAAAAAGAAAAAAGTCATAAAAAAGAAAATAAAAAGAAGAAAAAGAAAAAAAGAAAAGAAAAAGAAAGAAAGAAGCTCGGAAAGAAAGAAACAAGTATCCTCGGTTGACCTAGGTTTAGCATAGTCTGAAGTCTTGTCTGGAGGAGGGAGTTACGGTAGCGTGTCTAGTCTCCTTTGATTTACTTTCTCATGGGTAGCCATGGTGGACCTAGGATTAAGGCTGAAAACTCGATTAGGCCGAATTTGCTCTCGATGTGCTAGTTGATCGGTTAGGTTCGCTTTAGCGGTATTTCTAAGAGAAGGGGGATTCTCTGATCGGTTAGGTTCGCTTTAGCGGTATTTCTAGGAGAAGGGGAATTCTCGTATTTTTCACACCCCATGTATTCCACGTTTACGTTTGCTTAGGGACAAGCAAACATTCAAGTCTGGGGGATTTTGATCATCTCGTTTTCATACGTATTTCTTGCACGATTTAGGAGACGTTTTTGATACATATGTGATGTTTTACGTATGATTCCGTATCCGTTTTACTTGCTTTCGTGCTTTTCATGTTCTTACAGGTTTTTACGCGTATTTGGACTATTTTGGAGCTAAAGGAACATGCACGGAGCTAAGGAGCAACTTTGGGGATCATCACGGGACAAACGGGACGAGATTGAGCATGGAAAAGCCTCACCCGGTCGGGCACAACCTTTGCACGATCGGGCAAAACCTACGGCCAATTGTGTGGACCATTTAGCACGACTCGGGCAAGCATTTAGGACCATTTTGCCTTGTGCCCGAGCGGGCACACATGCCATGCCCGATCGGGCACCATTCCAGCACCACAGGACGCGCACGAACTGCCCTAGCCGCACCCGAGCGGGTACACTCACTACCCGAGCGGGTAGCGGCCCGAAACTGCTCAAAACTTAAGTAAACTTAACTTAAAACATAAGGGAACTCGTGGGGCAATTAGGGCAACAATTGGACCGACTTAGGAGGCTTAAAAGGAGGCAAAAAGACGCCGTTACAGGGAGCATACAGAGGAGAAGAATTCAGCAAAGTTAGAGCAGATTCTTGCGAGGAGATAAGCGAGGAGCATTGGAGATCAAGCACCACCACTTCGGTTTTGTTTGGTTTTTATGTTCCTTAGACTTTCTACTATGTTTATGTTTCTTTACAGACGCATGAGCGAGTAGTTTGTTGGTTCTAGGAGAAGGGATTAGTCCTTGGCTATCCCGAGACCGCTTTTGATCTATTTTGAATGCATCTTCCCGTTTTAGTTCATCTATTCTTTATCTGAGTTCTTGAATTTACTTGTGTTTGCGATGGCCACGTAGATGCATGTGTTAGGGGTTAGGAGAAGGACCGAAAGGAGAATTCTAGTCCTAGAAAGTCAGGTTTAGAACAACCGAGGTTAGGCCACGAAAGTAGGGTAGCAACGGTTGAGGGTGAACGGGCGAATCACAGAGTTTATGGGTTTAGTTCATGGTGTCAGCCACGAAAGTAGGGGGCAGCTTGTCTAGATCACGTGTCTATGCCTTGAGAGAGGGTAGATATTATGTTAGGATCGTCCGCCTTAGATAGCTTTAACTGGTATTGCATGATAGATAGGTTGGTCGTCGGTTTTGGTAGTCTTGTGGTGAAACCGGTTTCCTAGGACGCTTGTCTTATCGTTAGAACCCAAGTAGTTTAGTTAATTTCAGTATTTCATTCCTTATCCACATTCTTTCGTTAGCAAGTTTGATTCATAGTTCGGGTTTAGGTAGCGTTGCATAGTCTCTGTGGGATCGACACCTAAAATACTACACACGTGCCGTGCACTTGCGGGTAGATTAGGTTATATTTAACTCTGATACGCATCAAGTTTCATATCACATCACCATCGATTCAACACGTCTTAGTTTAGTCGTATTCTTAGCTTAGGTTGCATTAGTTCCAAGAGTTTGACCCTTGTATTACACTGATCCGTATACTTGCGGTAAGTGGATATTAGGCATTTGTATAGCTTGATATTTCCCACATCAACCACCTCAATAATATGGTTTTCGTTGGCCTAGATAACCTTAATATCGGGATAGATGCTTTTCTATCTCTTAACTTAAACTTAGGTCTTCGACTATTCTCTTCAAATCTTTTCTTAATTGTATGTTATCATGTGTTTTCCCCGTCACATCCAAAACAATGTTGATGATAATATCGAAAAAGTTTTTTTAATATCTATAACATCTAAATTATGACGCAATATCAGTAATTTCCAATAAGGTAATTAAAAAAAATACTATATTTTACCAGCTATGTCATTTACCTTTGCCTTATGGTTTTCGATACCCACAATCTCAACCGTATTCTATCGATTCTTGTAAATATCCCATAGTGTTTAATCGTTCGTAAAAGATTTGGGTTCATATTTGCTTGCATGATGCCTCTTTTCTTTGTACCACGTTCTTTCAAAAGAATATCTTTTCTGAATGTATGTCCACAGAAAAGAAATCTTTTATGACAATTAAACCAACATAGTTTCTTTCCATATACTAGTCGAAATGAATCTGTATCCTCCATATAATATGGACATACCAATCTCTCGTATGTGTTCCATGTAGATAAAACCCCGGAAAGGCTCGACGAATGGAGGGAGATGCGGCTTCACTAGAGCAATTATGATCTGGAAGTCGATCTGGGGCAAGTGTTCGGATCATTCATATGCATGGAAGTCGTTAATTGTCCACAACAAGACCACTTTCAATGTGAAAATTTGCTTTGTACTTATGTCATAAGCAAGAATTCCATTGTTCCACAAATCTGTTAATTCATGAATTAAAGACTGCAAAAAAACATCAAAACTTTTTTTCGAATATTTTGGTCCTGGAATCAACAACGTCAGAAACATTACTTCTCTTTTCAGACACATATCGGGATGCAAATTATACGGAGATAAAATCACCGACCATAGAGAATTCAGAAAATATTTCATTGAAATCTTTCTAAGCCTTACCATCCAATGGATGTTGCATTATCCCTTCGCTTGTCGAGTATTCTCCGTGTCATCTCATTGCCGCATTGGTTTTTTTCATTCATATAACATTCTTAACATGTTTGCTACAAGTATATAGAATAGAACATCTTTTTGTACAGTATATATTTTCTTGAAGATGGTTTCTTTGGACGAAATCTGCTTACTCCACAAAATTTACATTCCAACATGTCTTTATCTTTTCCCTAAAACAACACGTAACTGTTTCTACAAATATCAAATTTTCA
Source organism: Gynandropsis gynandra (assembly GCA_036759665.1). Lineage (NCBI taxonomy): Eukaryota > Viridiplantae > Streptophyta > Magnoliopsida > Brassicales > Cleomaceae > Gynandropsis > Gynandropsis gynandra. Next base: position 7,722,794 of record CM071862.1, read on the forward strand.
TGAGGCATTCCTAAATCTTTTGAACATTCTTTGTTTCATAATATGTCTCCGGAGCTTGATTATTTTCCAATAAATATTCACGCATGGTTTTGCAAAAGGAATCCATGCAATTTTCAACTACATTGTAGTATGTTTTTATACCCATTAATCTTAATGACAAAGATAAATGAGACCTACCTTAATGACAACTTTCATATATAAGTTATTTTGCTGAATCCAATAGGTTGAAAAATTGGTGTGTCTCATTGTTCGGAATCTCTTCATGCGGTTCATCAACAACACCAGGAAAAGCATCTGATACCATTTCCACATATGGATTGATTATCAATGTTTCATAAAGCACTTCTTCAGTTCTTCCCATTTCTTGTGCTTCTTGCACACTATCTCTAACGCCACAATTTTTGCCGTGAAATAACAAAATTTCGTAATTCTCTACGAAACCCACCTTGTAAAGGTGTTTGCAAAAAATTTCTTGATTTCGATACTTCATACTTTTTCATCTTTTATACAGGCATAACGTTATCTCGTGTTCTTGACACAAATGTTGCATCGATGCAAAACTCATGAACTGCTCCAATCCGTGTAAGAATCTTTGCGTAACTTCTTCGGTTATGGGATCTTTTCTTCTATAAATCCATTATCTCGATCTGTATATATCTCTATTTGAAAGAGATGATATTGTTTTAAAATATATTTGTGTTGATGGATTGAGGGTAAAAAATACGAGTTAGATGTATAAATAATGCATATTCCAACGGTCATCTGTTGAAAATACCAACGGATCGCTGTTGGCAATATTAACATATGTTCGTTGAAAACCACATTGGATTATTCCAACGGTAACTTTGACATTCTAAACTTTCCAATGGGCATCTGTTGTAAGTATCAATAGATGATCGTTGCCTTTTCCCCTCGTTATCAATGGATCCATTAACAAGTTCGCAACGGATCTTATTCGTTGACAATATCAACGGACTCCAACGGATATCGTGTCATTGATAATTTCCCAAATCTGTTGAAAATATGTTGAAATTTGTATCAACGGATGGATCCATTGTAATTTGTAACCATCGTCATATAATCAACATGGCACGTGTTTTACTTTTCAATATTGTTTACCAATCACATTTTAGGCTAAAAGAGTTCTCATTGCAATATATCTCATTTATCATACTCCATACCTCATTTTAATGGGAAAATGCAGTATTGAATGGTACTCCTTGGTTCTTCGATCATATTCGAGTGTTTGGTTTATTATGCTATTTACACAATGAGAAGAATCATGGTGATAAGTTTGCATCGTGAAGTCAGAAATGTATTCTCTCATGAAGGATGGCGGTGTATAATATTGAACTACGAGTTTTCCTCGTATCCCATGATGTTGTATTCCCGAAACATATTTATCTTCTTTCGTGCATTGGGTGATGTATCTGCAGACATTATTATTTCATCTAAGTCATTTCACGTTGACTATGACGCATACATTACTTCTTTTATGGAGTAAGTTCTAAAGGGGGTTCTTTTTCGTCACTTGAGCTGACTCTTACCTCGGTCTTGGATAGACCTTCTGATGGTTTTTCCTTGGATACGGTCGATCTCATTATCATCGCACAGTCTTCTGATTCACACTCATTGTCTGATTCAGATTCTACTATGGGATGTGGCTTACACCCTAAGATACTCTCTACATGTCTACGTGATTACATTATTCACAATGTTCAAGTATTGAACTCGTCACCCTAAGACTAACCATCATCCCTCTTATCTTCAAGTACCCGTATCATTTCTTTCACTCGGTTTGCACATCGCCATTTGTTGCAGGTATCACTATCCATGTTGAACCCTTAACGATGTCTGAAACCATGCGAGATTCTAATTGGCGTTTGGCAATGAAATTTGAAATTGGTGCATTGGATAGAGATGGAATGTGGGTATTTTAAAATATTTCTCTAGGAAAACGAGTTCTTGGATGCAAAAGGATTTATAAGATTAAGTTTTGATTTGATGACACCACTAAACATTATAAAGCTCATTTGGTGGTATGGATGTCAATGGGATGGGTTGTACCCAACCCATTAAAATTAAATGGGTTTTATAGTATAATTGGGTTGGATTCAACCCGATCCATTTAATAATGAGTTATGGGTTAAACGGGTTTATTCATATAATTAACATTTTGTATATATATATATACATTTATCATTTAACATTTATGATATATATTTATATACAATATATATATATATATATATTATAATTAATGTTTCAATATTCAAAACAATAATTTATGAAACCGATTTCACCCCATTTTAACTCGATTTCATCAATTTCACCGAATTTTAATCTAATTTCACCGAATCTTAACCTAATTTCTTTTAATTTGACTCGATTTCACCAAATTTCACCAAATTTCTAACTCGATCTCACCCAATTTAACTCGATTTCACCAAATTTTAACTCGATTTCACTCAATGTCATCGAATTTCAGCCCGATTTCACCCAATGTCATTGAATTTCAACTAAATAAAATTGGGTGAAAATCGAGTTAAAATTGGGTGAAATTGAGTCAAAATTGGATTAAATTAGGTTGAAATTCGGTTAAATGTGATGAAATCGAGTTAAAATCGGGTTAAGTTTGGGTGAACTAAATTTGAAATCCGGTGAAATTGGATGAGATCGAGTTAAAAATTGGGTGAAATGGAGTCAAAATTGGATGAAATTTGGTCGAAATTCGGTGAAATGTGATGAAATCGAGTTAAAATCGGGTTAAAATTGTGAGAAATAAATTCGGTGAAATTGGATGAAATTGAGTTAAAAGTAGGTGAAATCGGGTTAAAATTTGGTGAAATTGAGCTAAATTTGGGTGAAATCAGGTTAAAATTGGGTTGAGATTCGGTGAAATGGAGTTAAAATGAGGTGAAATCGGGTTAAAATTGGGTGAAATCGAGTTAAAATTGGATAAAATAGGGTTTAAAGTAGGTGCAATCGAGTAATTAGGTGAAATCGAGTTAAAATTGGGTGAAATCGGGTTAAAATTGAATGACGATTTGAAATTCGATGAAATTAGGTGAAACCGGGTTTAAATTCAGTTAAAAATCATGTAAAATTTAGGTCAAAAATCGGATATTCGGAATAAAAGTGAATTTGAAGTGAAAGATATATGGGCCTAACGGGTTAAATGGGCAAAACCCATTAAACTTAATGTAAATGGGCTTTATACCCAATAAACTCATATAGATTTATACTCATTTATTAAGAACCATTTATATTATAAATGGGTTGGGTTGGATTAATCCACTAAACTCAACCCAAATTTACACATCTATTTGGTGGTGAAGGGAAAAGATAAGTCAAGGTCTGGATACTCAAAGACATTTGCTCCTTTGGCCAAGATAACTACAGTACATGTTTTTCTTGCAGTAACAGCTATTCAAAACTGAGAAGGTCACCAAATAGATGTGTAAAATGCTTTTCTGCATGGTGATTTGCATGAAAAGATCTATATGAATTCTTACCACTAGGATTTGAAAGAACTTATACATACCATTTGTGCCGTCTCAAGAAATCCTTGTGTTGATTGAAACAAACTCCTCGTTGTTGGTTCGCCAAACTCCTTTAAACTCTTCAGACATATGGTTTCCAATAATCTTATGTTGACTATTATCTCTGCATATACTCTTAAGGACGTGTTCGTCTACATATGGTAGCATATGTGGATGACTTGATCATTTCGGAAATTTCTTTAGTCGTACTTCAACAATTCAAGAATGATTTGGGGTCTTGCTTTTACATGGAAGATCTTGGGGTTCTAAGGTATTTATCGGGTATTGAGGTGGCAATGAGTCTCCATGGTATTTATTTCTATCAACGAAAATATGTGGATATTTTTTTGGATGCGGGTCTTCTTGGTTCCATACTAGCGATGTTTCCGCCTCAAGCAAAATCACATGTTGGCTTTATATGATGTCATATGTTTTTCGATCTTGAATGATATTGTCGATTAGTCGGTTGAGTGGTCTACCTTGGTGTTACTCGCCTAGATCTAACGAACAACATTCAAACTCTCTCTCAATTTATACAATATCCAACAATAGAACATCGGCAAGCCATTTTGTGATTTGTTTGGTACATTATATCCAATCCTAAACAATGCATTCTCGTTCATGCTTATCGTGACCTAAATATTACTGCTTGGTCTGACTCTAATTGGTCAACTGTCTCATATCCACAGATAAATTATTGGATAATTAGTTCAATTGGTACTTCTCCCATTTTTTGAAAGACAAAGAAACAACCAACTTTATCTTCATCATTCGTCGAAATAGAATAACGCATCATGGCTATGACGGTAGGCAAGCTTCTTTGACTAAAAAATCTTCTTTCGAGTCTGGGTGTTTCCCATTTTGTTCTGATGTCTTGCATTATGGTAATTAAGTTGTGTTATATGTTAGTTCCAATATGGTGTTCTAAGAATGCACCAAACATATTATATTGGATTGTCATATATAATCGCTATCAGTTAGTTATTAAAGAAATCATCACACTACAACATGTTTCTATAGAGTTCAATTTATTTATTTTCAAATTGGGTTTACAAAATTTTAGTATATCAATTTAAAAGGTATTAGTGAAAATATTTTTGAAAACTCTATCATTGAATTATTTCTTTAGGATGTTCATATACGTCTGATTGTAGTGTTATTACGACAAAAATAATATTATATTTTCCAAATGTTAAAGATTTGCCAAGTATTATTAATCGAAAAAAATAAGGATAACATAATTGATAAAATTTAATGGATTATAATTGAGATGTCATGATTTTAAGTTTTATATTTTGTAAAAAAATTTAATATAATTTTTATTTAATTTGTACAATATATAAATTATTGTATAGATTCGGAATTTACCAATTACACGGACCGGTTATCAATTGTATTTAAAAAGAAATAAAAATGGATAATGGATAACGAAGGTTTTGGTCTTAGTTGACAAATTTTGTTTCAAAAAATATGCAAGTGAGAGAAAAGTGGCGACGAGTTGAATGGGTAAAATGACGGGAATAACCTTACAAAGCGTTTGAAAGAGGAAAGCTTATCCAATCCAACCAAAACCAAAGTTGCCCCTTGGAAATGGCTCTTCTCTGCTTCAACTCTCTCCCTTATTCTTCTTCGTCTTTGTCTCGCCTTCAATCTTCGCATTTTCCTTCACAAGGTACCGACGCCCTTCCCGTGTCTTCACGTTTGCCCTTCACCTTCCTTGGGATGATTCAATCACGCTCCTTAAGCTTCACACATTCTGTGTTCGATTCAGTTCCAGGGTTTAGTCGACATTGACGGTGTTCTCCACCAACTTTCTCTGAGGCATTTCATCGAACACTTACAGTATTGCTAGGACATTAATCATAACCATACTTAGTATATTGAGCAAACCAATTTGGAGTGAGTTTTTTTTTTAATATTGGTATTGGTATCAAGGTTCAGTTGGTTCAATTTAAATATTTTGAGGTTGGATTTTTAGAGTATAATAATTATAATATAGATTGGTTAACACATAAATTACATACTTTTATATATTTAAGTTAACTTTTGTTATTTTTAAGTTAAATTTTGGATTCGGTCAAATTCAAAATCATGTTTGACAAAAATGTCTTGTAGCTTGTTAGCATTTTGATATATGGTCTTTTCATTCTATGGATATCAGTTTGCAGGTTAGATATTGGACTTGTGGCCAATGCCGTTTCGTTCCAAAACAGAGTCTCTCTTGGAGCAAACTTTGGGACAAACCACTGCGAGAGAGCTGCAGCAATGGCGGTTGTAAAAGCAGTGGCGTCTGATGTGGACGGAACAGGTCCTGAGAGCAACGAGGAATCAAAGGTTGTTGTTCCAGTGGAGGAACTGCCATTACAGTCTAAGCAACAACAGATGATGGAGCAGAGGATGAAGATGAAGATGGCTAAGAAGATACGCCTGCGTAGAAAACGGCTGCTTCGTAAGCGTAAGATGAGGAAGAAGGGTCGATGGCCGCCTTCCAAGATGAAAAAGCTCAAGAACATCTGAAACGGCGATTCACTTTCCCATTAGCTGTAACGTTTTTTCCGATTTTCCGTACCCAAAATGGCACAACGGCACCACTGTTTTTGGATTGGTATCATCCTCTGAATTATAAGATCGAGCCATTCATTACTCTGCACTCACCAAGCAAGATCACATAGAGAAATGTATTACTTTCTCAAGAAACAAGAGTAGGTATTACAGTGAAGTTCATGGAATTCAAATGTCTGAATGTTGCAGGATGTGCCATAGACTAAGGAAGAACATGCGAGCGGAAGATAAGCGGATACGTACAGCACATTCCAGAGCTCCAACACTGCAGCAATGGTGAAAAGGAAAAGCCGAGTGTTTATTATCACAATGTTCTACGCATTTTGGTTCATAAATGCGTAAAGAATTAAATGTTAGCACAGCTTACCACTGAAAGCAATGGACCTTGCTTGAACTTGTTATGGAATGAAAAGGAGAGGGGTTTAGGGTTTTCGCCAGGCCCTCTAATGAAACCGCTGTAATAACGAAGCAGAGATTCAGCTAATGATTAGATCACTGATTAAGACAATCCCAAAATTCTACTTTGAGCATTAATGGCATTTACTCAAGAAATGGTGTGGAAAGAAAAAAGATAGATAGGAGGAAACACTTACACAAGTGATGCTGAAACAATCGGTGTTCTTCTTGTGTCGAAAATGGCAATCAGACCCTTGTAATTGTCATCCCCTCCCTTGTATGATACAGCCAACCGCTCGCCTGAGGCATCCCAAGCTATCTTCTCGATTCCCTCGCTGCATTTTGTTGAATATAACGGGCAAATATTAAGTTATTGCAGAATCATAATTATCAATTCAAGGAAAAAAACTTAGTACCAGCAGTTAACTTCAACAACATAAGAATTATTTACCTGCCAGTCAAAGAAGCAATCTCCGGCAAATCAACCGGTAATAGGTGGGCATCTGAAAATATGTCACAGCAGAAAAGATTGAGATGCTGACTGGTAGAAATATTTCTAATAGCAAATAAGAAACCTAACCTCAAATTTGCATACCTAATGATGGTGGCTTTGATGAAAAATGAATAGAACCCAGCGTTGAAGATTTCGAAAATGCAATCAGTATCAATCGCCCTTCAGGATCCCATGTTGCTCCCTAACAAGACAGAATATAATGAACTATTACGCTTAGAAATTCTCCATTGCAAGAGAGGAGCAATACAATGTTGCACTTCATACATCCAACAGAAAGAAATGCCATGTACTGATTTTTAAGACAATGCTCTCAACATAAACATATCATTCACCAAGTAACTCTTTGTCTTCATGCAACCACATATTTTGGCTATTACCAACTTACCGTGACAAAGCCACTAGATGAAGACCATGGCTCTGATGTCCATGTGTTTGTTTCCCACAGGTAAAAGGTCCCATCACTGCAATTCAGAAACAATAATTTTAGCCTAGATATCACACACAGGTTTTCTTCATGTGTCACACCAGACAGTTGCTGCCCTACAATTTGGCTGCGAAGAAGTAGTCCCCTGTGGGTGACCATTTAAGCATTGATATACCACCTAGTCCACGTCGAATAGGTGTCCCTGCCCCTGGAAAATATAGAAAGATCACTTCAGAAGCATGAACTCAATGCAATTAGGCAAGATACATCATCTCATCACTACGCGATGAGACGAGATGTCATATGAGGCTGTTCTTCACTTACCCTGAGCAACATCCCATATGGTAAAAGACGAGCTGTCATATGAGGCTGAAGCTAGATATGTGAAAAGCCGTTAAGGAATACCAGGATGTACCGACTAACGGATCATGACATGAACAAGAAAAGAAACAAATGCAACAGAATCAAAGGCACTCCAACAACCAATTTGTCATGAAAAGACCATGATTTAAGAACTAAGCCAATTGAAAGAAATCTTGAGCCGTCTGTAACACCTCAATGAATCAATGATGCAAAGCAATTAAATGTATCATAAATATTTGTCTGGATATCTTCCACAGGGACTCCATGAGAGGGCACTTATTTGCTCATCATCCCCACATCGAAGAAAATCCACCAAAGTCCAGCGAGTTCCAGAACCCCGAGAGAGACTTCCTGTCAAAGAGGTGCCGCGAGGTCTGACCAATGCCATGTTACCTGGATAAGAAGCAGCCCAAATGCATACCCCTCCCCTGTTTCAGTGCAAGAGTTGACATTGACCCAGTGACCTTTTCCTTTTATCGCAAAAAACAGGCCAATACAAAATCACGAGATGGAAAATTACATACTGACAAGCTACTGAGAGGGATTTTCCACCATTTGGTCTCCAATCTAGAGCTTTAACACTTCTCTGGGAATCGCTAGTCAAAATACAGGGCTCTTTCTCATCTGTATGAAACAAGAAGTCAGTGCATAGCTGATTTTCTGAACCGTGTGAAACGGAAGCTAGACTGAGAACATAAAGCCAGACCCTTATCCTCATAATCGCGAATTGAAACTTGACTTGGACCAGAAATAAAGGCAACCATGTGCTTGTGTTGATGCCAACTCACTCCTTGAAGATCAATCTGTGACAACAGGCTCACCTACAAAATATATAAACAGAGAGAAAACGTAATGGGAGCCATGGTTTTATTCTACAGCTAGAGAAATGCCTATCTGTAAATGCATCATTTCCCCTATATATAGTAACTTAAAATCATTTGTGATTAGTCCTTCAGTTCACCAAATAAAAAATACCTACACGCTTTAGCCCTTTCTATACATGCTGTTCATAAGCATGTCATCAGAGTCTCACAGACCTTTCAAAACACCAATGCATACCTCCCACCATGTAAAGAGATGAATAATGAGAAAATAAGTTGACAACGAAACTAATCGAATCTTACATCAGTGGGGTGTAAAATGCCTTTAACAGCGACCTGCAACATCGCCACCAGGCCTTTCCTCTCAACACTTCCCTTGTCACCTCCCTCTTGTTGTTCATTTTCCGGCGGAGGGCTAGCTCCCAACCCGAAGGAAACAGGACTGAATACCATTCCCTGCAATAAACGAAACCAAGTTTGGAAATATCAGAAACCAGACTAGAAATCGTCAATACAAGCCTGAGAAACCGAACGTTTCAGGTTAAATGAAACTAACAGTGAGGAAAGCACATAAGCCCACGTACAAGAAGCTTTCCATAAGTCTCCTCAGCTCGACCGTCAGACAAACTCTGAGCCGTAACTGCATTTCGTACATTCGATCATGAAACCATCAGCTTAGAAATTCAAATCCCTAAACCCAAATTCCTGATAGGCGTTTCGAAAACTACATCAAAAGGGGCGCACAGTGCGCGAGAAGAATCACTTACTCAAGTCTCTGTTGATCTCACATACAGTAACCGAGCCAGGTTGAGGAAAGGAAGCCATTCTTTCTGGTCTGAAACTTTGATCAGGATATACGCACTGAAAAGTGATAGCAAACTTCGAGGGTTTCTGGGTCCGAAATTGCAGCAAAGACTTCTATGATGAGTCTCTAATCACCGGATGAGTGAAGACTTTTCACCGGTTCGTAAGAGGAGGTGGATGAGAACGATGGCTTCTCGTCGCCGGCAAGACGGAGAAAGGAGGAGGAGAGAACCGGGAAGGCTAAATTAGGGGTTTTTGAACTTTTTATTCCGACAAATTAAATGGAATTTCAAACTAACCCCTAAATTATTTAAAAAACCCATAACAACCCCTAAATATTTACAATTGCAAAGAACCCCGCCCTAGTTAAATGCTGTCGCTTCACGGAATCCCTCTCCCGCTTCTTTCAGAAGTTGGGGTTCTCTTCTCCTGCCGGCCAATGGTAAACTACGAAACAGCTCGACTCTGTCGGAGGTCAGTTTGGTGTCTCTTTTCTTTTCAGTTTCCCTCCGGTATATTTAAGGTTTCTATAAATCTTACATCTGCATTACATCTGCGCCACATCTGCCTTTGTTCGTGTAATTGGTTTAGGGTTCTTGGGATTTAGGGTGTCAGTGGATTTAGCGTTTTCGGGTAACAATCGGAGACTAGGTGAAATATTTCTTCGATCGTGAAATAGATTTTGGTATTTCGGTGGATGTTTTCATTCGAAGCTTTATTTCATTCTTCAATTGGAGACAAGGTCATTAGTTCTGCTGAATTATGTTGGATCTGTATTAGTTTGAGTGTACTCTTCCGTCAAATTATGGACTTTGGGAAAACATCTAAATTGTTGACATGAACCCAACTATAACTTAGCCATTGTCTCAGGCAATTAGTTCGCCGTGTGGAGATAGATATGTCTGGTCAAGCATTGTTTCATAGGTCTTTTCCCATATTCCATCTGATATTGTTTGACGAAATTGCTGCAAAATTGTATCTCGTGGTAGATCTGATGTGAATTAGAGATTCTGGGATTCCTTTGATTGGTTCTAGATGAAGACCTTAGTTGATCTTTTGAAGAAAATCTATAGGATTGATTCGTTTTCAAGATGAATTTTAACTTCATGGCAATTAAGATTTTCCTGAGAATTTATGAGGTGTGTAGTTCATTTTAGAATTAGTTTATCTTAGTTTCTTCTGTAAGGAGTGTCCATTCATCTCACCTCTTATCTGTTCAGGGAAGCTGCTCCAGGGTGGCGGGTCAACCAGGGACCAATCCCTAAAGATATCTGAGATATAGAGGTGGAATCGTTGGCATTATAAGATATAGGGTATGCCTAGAGATGCGGAAATAGAGTCAGTGACTTGATTCATGGAAGTGATGATGCATTTTCATATTTGAATGTGCTGCTTCTTTGCATTTCCTGTAGGATATGTTTTTTCTGAAAGTCTTGAGATACAATAGTATTACGGAAATTGCAACTCAGCAACATTCCATAAAGTTGCCATGTAGTCCCTTATACTTGTACATTCAAAGGAGATGGCTAAAGCCAGTGGATTCGGCGCAAACTCGGTTGGAAAACCGAACAAGAGATCATCGTTTGGACAAACTCATGGTCCATGTCAGGAAACTGAAGATCATTCTTGAGATTGAGAAATTGGTGTCTCGCAAAAAGCGTGGCCCTTTTGTGTCTGTGCAGCTGATGTCTCGTTGGAAAAACATAGTTGGCTTGAACATTGGGGTTGGAGCTTTCATCCGCAAGTATCCTCACATTTTCGAGTTATTTACGCACCCTTATCGGAGGAACTTGTGTTGCAGGATCACAGATAAGATGAGGGTTTTGCTTGACGAGGAAGATAACATTATTAGAGAGTGTGAAATGGAAGCAGTGAAGCGTATAAAGAAGTTACTGCTGATGTCGAAAACGGGGACTCTTCATGTTCATTCATTGAGGTTGATCAGGAGAGAGCTGGGTTTACCTGAGGATTTTAGAGACTCGATCTTGGCCAAGTATATTTCAGAATTCAGGTTAGTTGATCTGGAAACTGTGGAGTTGATCGATGCAGATGAAAGTTTAGCTGTGGCAAATGTGGAGCAATGGAGGGAGAAAGAAGAGAGGGAGAAATGGTTGAGTGAATTTGAGACAAAGTATGCATTCCCTATTAATTTTCCCACGGGATTCAAAATTGAAAGAGGATTTAGAGAAAAGGTGAAGGATTGGCAAAGGCTTCCTTATGTAAAGCCTTATGAGAAAAAGGATGCTAGCAAGGGTCGAACTCGTGGAGGGGTAGAACGATTCGAAAAGCGAGTTGTCGCCGTAATTCATGAGCTATTGAGCGTAACGGTAGAGAAAAGGGTTGAAGTTGAAAGATTAGCTCACTTCAAAAAGGATCTCGGGATGGAAGTAAATGCGCGGGAACTGCTCTTGAAACATCCCGGAATTTTCTACATATCTACGAAAGGCGGGACACAGACTGTGTTTCTCAGGGAAGCATACAGCAAGGGAAGCTTGGTCGAGGCGAATCCAATATACGATGTGAGGAAGAAAATGTTGGACTTAGTGGTGTTAGAACAGCGCCATAGGCGAGGAATGGAAGCTCAAGATGAAGGAAGTGAAGGCATTGCTTGTGAAGAGGAGTGGGAAGGAAGAAGGGATGGAGAATGGGTCTTACCAATTTTGGCTAATGAGGCTGATTCCTTCTCCAAGTAGTTTGAGAAACACTTGGTGGACATTTTTTTTTCTCTAAAAAGTTTCACTTCGAAATAAAAGAAATATAATTATATATATAACTATTTTTTTAATATATATATAAATTATTATTTAACTTTCAAAATAACATAGGGGACAATTGTTACTGGTAGAACAATTCTTGACCGAAGTTATGTCTGTGATACATGTCTGTCAGTTTTCAAATTAATTTATAAATATATTATTTATTTTAGAAGTGTATATGTTAACTGTGTACATTTTTATTTAGTTTGAAAATATTTTTTGTAATTTATGTAATATTTAAATTAACTTTTAATTGATATATAAACACGATAGAATTAAAATAATTTTGTTATGTTTATATGATTTTCTCGTTTAGATATTATATTTTCACACTAAAAGTTTTAGATACAATATCATACTTTAAATTATATATATAAATTATTACAAAAATGACTTCACAACAAACCATTTCAGCAGTTTTTTTCTAATTATGTTTAAACAATAAACTGAATGCAATCTAAAAAAGAATTACAATATGGAATAATAAAGTTCAAACTCCACTAATCCATGCATCCATCTTCAACAATCAATCTACCGTTTTAAGTTTTTTGTTTTTATCCATCTTCAATGAACTCTTTGCTCTATCCATCTTTAATCAACCGTTTAAATTCTTTTGGTTTTTAGCAAATCTATGGTTTCATTGGCAAAATATATCTTCAATCTGCCCAAGGCAAAGTATGGTGTGTGTACCCGTAATAAAAGGGTAAGTCGGTATATATATATATATATATATATATTATTAAACATTAGGTTTAGAACAAAAATAAACAAACCGCACGGGTGATTAAGAGAGAGAAACAGTGAAACGGCGGTGAGAGAAGAAGAAGGAAAAAAAGAGGAAGAGAGGAGAAGAGAAAAGAGGGAAGACGAAAAAATTAGAGAAGATTTTCATCATGTTTTTTGTGGGTGGATTTTAATCGAGATTGTGGTAAATTTCTAGATAATTTGTTGTGATTATTTTCTCAATTCGAAGATTTATATTATGGAAATATATTAATTGAATGGATCTATAATAGGAAAAAATTGATTGGTGTTGTTGTTAGCGATAATATCAAGAATCGTCAAGTCGTTGGGGAAGTAAGGTGATTATTTTCTCCATCCTAATTTCGGATTTGTGGTTGATTTATGGAAGAGATTGTAATTTTAAAACGAGGCATGATCACGATAGAATTTTTAGGATCATAATGGAAAAAGTGAGACGTTACAAGTGAAATTGGATTAAACCCTAGATTTGTCATATGAGAATTGATGGCAAGTATGAGTTGTACAAGTGACCAGAGATTATCTAGAAAATTGACGTGTGACCAAGTGTTGGGGTCGGAGAACGTCGATATTTTGGTTCGGTGTTAAAGCCGAGTGAACATCTTGTTAATATACTCGATCGAGTGATCTCATACTCGAACCTTCGGAAGAAGGCATGTGCGAGCGTGTCCGTAAGAGTTGTCACTTGAGGAGTATCAGGTTGATGACGTTAGTATTGCGACACTTGGATCTGGACCGACGTATACCATACTGGGGTTGTGGTAACCTTTCGAGCGACTGAGCGATGTATTATACTGATGGCTGGGGTACGTTGTGACCTTGCGAGATCTTCAGTGTACCGGGGTCTTTTGGATTTTGCGAGCGTATGCCCGAGCTAGAGTCGTGTGGACTCTGTGTGTTATGATTCAGTGTGGTACTAAGCTTAGACTTTGGATACTCAATCGAGTTGGGTAGAGTTGTCTATATATCTTTAGTTTAGACTTTAGATATATCGTTATTTATGTTATTCAATTTAGAATGGGAGAATACGTGGAACAGAGTACGTACACGTATTGATCTCACTGAATGCGTATTTCGTACTCACCCTATTGTGGGCTGTCGTGGATGGACAAGATATGGCAAGGAAAAAGAGCAACGAGGTTGAGCAGCAACATGAAAGCTCCAAGTGGAGTCATGGGTCGAAGTATTTTTCCATTTAATCAGATTCTCCAAATGCCTGTCACCATTGTACCTATCCCTACATAGCTCTTCTGTTTCCAAGCGAAGTTCTAGCTCTCCCGACAAGTCTTTCGGAAGAGGTTACACCGATGTGTTCTAATGCCTTATTCAATTGCGAGACGTGAAATATTGGGTGTATCTTGTTGTCCACTGCAGTTCCAATTGTAAGCCACTGGGCCAATGCGAGACAGTACTCGAAATGGTCCAAAATGGCATGGAGACAGTTTCTGGAATGGTCTTCGTGCTACGCTCTTTTGCCTATATAGACGGAGCTTGAAATAAACCAAGTCTCCCTCGGCGAATTGTACATCTCTCCTTGATGCGTGTGCAATTGCCTTCATACGTTGTTGGGCCCGCTGAAGTTGATGTTAAATTTGTTCCAACATCTCACCCCTTTCTATGAGAGACTTCTCCAACTCAAAGTTTGTAGTAGATCCCTTCTCGAATTGGATTAGTTGGGGTGGTTCTCGGCCATAAACCACCTTTAATGGTGTTGCTTGAAGTGATGTATGGAACAATGTGTTGAACCAAAACTCTACCCAATGTAGATAATAATCTCATCTTTTGGGGTGAGCTCCGGAAAAACATCGTAGATAGGTTTCGAGACAGCGATTGACAACTTCTGTCTGTCCATTTGTTTGTGGGTGGAATACAGTGCTGAATCGAAGCTTTGTTCTTACCAAATTGAACATCTCACGCCAAAATCCATTTAAAAAGATTTTGTCTCTGTCGGATACAATGGATTTAGGAAATCCATGAAGTCGTATGATCTCCTTTGTGAATAGCCTGACCACTTCTTCAGCTGAAAAGGGGTGTTTAAGCCGTATGAAATGGTTGTACTTGCTCAGTCGGTCTACTACAACCATGATGACATTGTAACCCGAAGACCTCGGAAGACCTTCGATGAAGTCCATGGAGATGTTTTCCCAGATTTGTTGCAGAATTTCCAATGGCTGAAGTAAACCTGTGGGAGACAATGTGGAATACTTCTGGGTCTAGCACACTGGACAAAGAGCGACATACTGTTGAACTTGTCTTCTCATGCCTTTCCAGTGAAACAATCCTTGGATGCGCTTCAAGGTCTTCTAAACCCATGAGTGCCCTCTTCCCTATCCGTCGTGTAACTTTATGAGGATGAGTGGAATGTATTTTGAGTCCTCTAGAATCACAATTTGGTCCTTGTACATCAGGCGACCATTACAGATACAGTAATGGAGGTGTTCCCCTTGATTATTACTGAGATCCTGCGAAATCTATCCCGGCTCTAAGTGTAATAGTATCTCGTAATATTAATCCTGAAACTGTAGCATTTGTGGCATAGATAAATCACATAGTTTGCGGAATAATCCATCGGCTACCTTATTGTCCCTTCCGGCTTATATACGATGTCGAAATTGAACCCGAGAATCTTTGTTAGCCATTTCTGATACTCAGTGTTAATCTCCTTTTGGTCGAGCAGGAATTTCAAGCTCCTTTGCTCCGTGCACACCTGAAATTTCTGACCCAATGGGTAGTGTCGCCATTTTTGTAATGCGAATACAATCGCCATAAATTCTCGTTCGTAAACAGGTTTAAATTGCTCTCGTGATGTTAATCCTCTGTTGTAGTATGCAATTGGTCTCTTCTTTTGCAGTAAGACTACTCCTAATCCTTTACCCGATGCATCAGTCTCCAAAACAAAGGTATCCTCGAAGTCTGGCAAAATTAGAACTGGAGTTGTAATCATGGCCTTTTTCAATTCCCGAAAGGCGTGTTCCGCCTCTATACTCCAGTGGAATGTGTCATTCTTAAGTAGCTCAGTAAGAGGTTTGACTATAATACCATAGTGTCTTACGAATCTCTTGTAATAACCCGTCAAACCCAATAACCCATACAACTCCTTTATGGTTCTCGGGGTCTCCCAGGTTCGCATTGCTTATGTCTTCTTCGGATGCGTGAATACCCCTTCTCGGGATATCAAGTGGCCCAGATATTCCATTGTGGTTGTACTGAAACTGCATTTCTTTTTGTTGGCATACGACTTGTGTTGCCTCAAATACCGAAGAACCTATTGTAAGTGTGTGTAGTGGTCTTGTAAAGTCTTGCTATATATGAGGATGTCTTCAAAGAAAACAAACACAAATTTCTGAGGAAAGGTCGAAACACCTCATTCATTGGAGCTTGGAAGGTGGCAGGTGTGTTCGTCAATCCGAAAGGCATAACAAGAAACTCATAATGCCCATCGTGTGTGTGAAACGCAGTTTTTGCTACATCCTCTTTCTTCATTAGTATTTGATGATATCCAGCCCAGAGATCAAGCTTGGAAAACCACTCAGCCCCATTAAGTTCATCGAGCAGCACATCTATCATCGGTATAGGAAGTTTTTCCGGAATCATGACTTGATTAAGAGCTCGATAATCCACACAATAACGCTAACTTCCATCCTTCTTCCGGACTAACAACACCGGACTGGAAAATGGGCTTTGACTCGGCTGTATAATTCTCGCAGCCGTTCACCAATCTTTCAATCTCCTCTTTGTGAGCGTGAGGGTAACGATAGGGCTAACATTGATCGGTCCTACCCCTTCCTGTAATAGAATCTGATGTTTTCGACCCCTTGACGGTGGTAACCCTTCTGGATCAGTAAACACGTCGGTTTATTGTCCCTATATTTGTTTGATCTCCACAGGTTCAGTCTGCCTCGAAGTTGATGTATGGTTTTTGTTAAGCAATTCGACTCAATATCCTTGAATCTCCTCCTTTGTTGTTTTGATCAAACTTTTGAATGATATTGGTGAGTTTTCGAGATTGGGATCTCCCCTCAATAAAACTTTCACTCCCAAGAGATGGTAAGACATCTTGAGCTTAGTAAAATCCATTTGTATTTGGCCCATGTTCTGCAGCCATTGCACCCCTAAGATGAGATCAGCACTACCCAGTTGTAGAGGCAAACAATCACAAATAATAGTCGAGTCTTGGACCGAGACTGTAACACCCTTGCATATGCCCATTGTTCTCACTGTTAGCCTCGTGCCTGGTGTATTCTGGAATGAGTCCAAGGCATTCTTGTGCTCCTATTTTCCCTTGCAATTTCAATGTAGTAGGGGTCGACAACCCAGCTACAAATTTGAGAGATAATTTTATCAATTCGGTAGCCTCTTCTTGTGGATCCTCTAATTCTTCCTTCCATTCGTCATCAGCTTCGTTAAATACTTCCTCAGTGATCACCAATATGACCAGTAATTCCCTTTGTTTGCACTTGTGATTAAGCAAAACCCCTTTCTCCTCCTCTCATCAGCTTCTGCCTCTGATAACCGACGGTAATTGCTTGACCGATTAGTACTGCGGTTGTCTTGATAGTTGTCACGGTTTGTCGGTGGTGCAGTAAGCAATTTAGGTCCAGTGTTGCCGCCATAGATTTTCCTAAAGCTAGAATCCGTCCTTGATAATTGTTCCCCAACCCTCTCGCAACCGAGACTTAACTACGTCGCGCGAAGTTCACTGACTTCGTCTCACCCTCCGAGGGAACAAAATCAATCGAATCCAAGCGGGATGCGGTATCGATTACATTCTGAAATCCTTATGGGTTTAGTACCCGCGCCATTGTCTTCAAACATGGCTTCAATCCACTCATAAATGCGCTGACAACATGTTGTCTGGTAAACTGTTAATCTTAGAAACGAGATCTTCAAATTCCATCAGATAATCGTATATCGGGACCAATTGTTTCAACACAAACAATCTATCAGTAGCTTATCCAATTTTGAACCCACCGAATCGACTAAAAATGTTCATCTTAAACTCATCTCATTCTGAGAATTTTCGGCGAGATTTATGCCAATTAAACCATCTCAGAGTCATACCTTCCAGATTCATCTTTGCGAGCAGAAGCTTCTCCTCCTCACGATAGTTACCCGTATCAAAGTAACACTCTGCTCGAGTGATCCAGTTCAACATATCAGTGTCTTCAAACACGGGCATCTCAAATTTTTTTGCCATTAGAATCCGCATTCTACATAACTCGGTGATCGACTTGATGTTCTACAATAAGTGGGTCAAAATTTTCTAGAAATTGTACCTCATGTTGGACACCTGGGTTTGTCGCATCATAGGTTCCTTCCGTTTCCGGTAATTTTTGCTGCACCTTCACCAATTACATCAGATCTACTACTGCTTGTTGAAGTGAATCCATCTTCTCCTTAATCGTATCCATCTCTTGGCTTTGGGCTTCGATGTATCCTTGTTGAGTGGTCAAGTGATCATTGATAGCATCCACCGCATCACCCAATTGCACGGTACTCCATGTCATCCCTCTTGAATCGAGATGCTCTGATACCAAGTTAATAAGAATTCTGTAAGAACTAACCAAATTCAATTAATCGAAAAAAAAAATGAAAAACAAGGTGGAAGCCTTTGATTTTTGTGTACGCTCCTACACATGCCTTTTAACACAAATTTGATGTTTACCAATTGTATAAAATGAATGAAATCCCCCCTTCCCAGTTATATTGATCCAGTCTCCTGAGAAACAATCTTCTCAAGGAGTTGAATAACAGACTGTCAATAACAAACTAAAGTAGAAAAATGGAAATACAAACTAACTCAATAACGGTAAACTACCTGTTGTTTTCTTCTCTTAAAACCACATGATGTTTCTGATACGTTATCAAAGTTAAAAAAAATAACCTAAACTATCCGCAAGTGCACGACACGTGTGTAGTATATCAGGTGTCGATCCCACAGGGACTACGCAACACAACCTAAACTCAAACTACGAATCAAACTTGCTAACGAACGAAATACGGTTTTAAGAATGAAATACTAAAAACAAATAAAGAAACTAGTTCTTAAGAATGAGACAAACGT
This sequence comes from Gynandropsis gynandra, assembly GCA_036759665.1. Classification (NCBI taxonomy): domain Eukaryota; kingdom Viridiplantae; phylum Streptophyta; class Magnoliopsida; order Brassicales; family Cleomaceae; genus Gynandropsis; species Gynandropsis gynandra. Next base: position 7,741,802 of record CM071862.1, read on the forward strand.
TCCAGGAAACCAGTTTCACCACAAGACTACCGAAACCGACAATCAACCTATCTATCATGCAATCCCAGTCAAGTTATCTAAGGCAGACGATCCTAATATGATATCTACCCTCTCTCGAGGCATAGACTTGTGATCTAGTCAAGTTACCCCCTACTTTCGTGGCTGACACCTTGAACTAAACCCATAAGACCTGTGATTCATCCGTTTTACCCTCAACCGCTGCTATCCTACTTTCGTGGCCTAACCTCGGTTGTTCTAAACCTAATCTTCTAGGACTAGAATTCTCCTTTCGGTTCTTCTCCCAACCTCTAACACATGTATTTACTTGGCCTTCGTAAACACAAGTCATTTAAGCACTCGGATAAAGAATAGATAAATGAAAACGGGAAGATGCATTTAAAGATAAATCAAAAGTGGTTCCGGGATAGCCATGGGCTAATCCCTTCTCCTAGAACAAACAAACTATTCGCTCATGCGTCCGTAAACAATCATAAACGAAATAGAAGGTCTAAGGAACATGAAAACCAAAGAAAACCAAAGTTTGGGATTGATCTCTAATGCTCCTTATAAGTCTCCTTTGCAGGAACCTCCTTCTTCTCTCTACTTTCTTTCCTCAATCCAGAATTGAAAACTGAGTCAATCAGCTCGACCTCTCACTCCTCTCCTCTTCTTTCCTTCTCCTTTTCTTTCCTTTTCTCCCTTCCTTTCCTTCTAGACGTTCAGTTCTTCCTTATGTTGCAGCAGCCACCGATAGTTATCTTTTTATGAGATTCCATTCTTGAATAAGTTGGGTGTCGTTTCCATTAGTTCCTCCAGCGAAATATCACTTATTCCTCTTCTCTAATGTCGTTTTCCTTATTTTATAAGTCCCTAACAAACTCCCATTTGTTTTAAGTCAAATTAACTTATTTGGAGTTGCAGGTGACGGACGCGACCCGCGCGGGCAGGGTAAGTGACCCGCTCGGGTACGGCACGGAAGATCGCGCAAGAACGCGATGGGAAAAGAGGTTGCCCGCTCGGGCTCAAGGGCTGCCCGCTCGGGCTCAAGGTCTGCCCGCTCGGGCTCAAGTGTTGCCCGCTCAGGCTCAATCCCCAGGCGTGATATTTCTCGTCCGACTCGTGCTCAGTTCGCTAGACAAAATCACCATAACAAATGCCCGATCGGGCTAGGGAGTTACCCGTGCGGGTAGTGGCTATTCCATGTCGATTCTCGTCCCGTTTGTCCCGTGATGATCCTCGGTGTTGGTACTTTATCTCGTGCACGTCCTTTAGCTCCAAAATGAACCGAATACGCATAAAAACTTGTAAGAACATGAAAACACGAAAACAAGTAAAACGGATACGGAATCATACGTAAATTATCGCATATATATCATAAACATCTCTAAAATCGTGCAAGAAATACGTATGAAAACGAGATGATCAGTTTCCTCTCTATGATCTCAAACCACAGCCTTCTTGTGCGCTTCCTTTTTTTCCTTGTCTCTTGCTATGTGCTTTTTCTTCCTCATATATACAAAATAAGGCTTATCACTTGCATACAAGCAATACGAATGGATAGGATGTGTGGTGTCCTTCTCCATTGCAGCGATTACAGTAAGGCTTTCTTTTTCGAAATTTGCAAATTTCTCATCTTTACAACTCGGAAAATGTACCTTAAATGAAATACGAAACAACCTTCGATCGAGAGAGGAGATGAGCCGACTTTGTGTGTTCTCTTTTTATAGCTTTGGTATAATGTTGATATATTATTTTCTCAAAATCAATATTCTTATTCATTTTGATGTCATGATGATATGTTCTTGTAAATAGTTTTTTTCGTGTGATTTGTGGAATGCAATTTATGTTATTACTGCAATTTAGTATGATTTTCAATGGTCGATATTTATTGTGATTCTTTTACATTGTCTTTTAGGTATACAGTCTTAATTTTCCAAATCGGTTTGTGGATCTATGAACGGAAATGTGTAGAAGAAGCATAAGGAGCTACTTCTTAAGAAAGAAATGGAATCACAATGCTATAGACAGCAAACTACAACAAGCCATGTTTGAATCCAAATGGACAACACGAAAGGCTTTGAGTATTTTGTCAAAAACTCAATGTGTTCCCAAACAAGCGTTTTGTTATCTTATTGTGTTTGGTTTATTTATTCAGTTTCTTTATGTGTTTTGCTTGGTTTAAGATAAATCCCTATGAGGATAATCAAACATGGTGGAAAATAATATCATAAGTGCATTGTGAGAGTTTCAGTTAGCGAACTTCTTTCAGACTTCAGTAGAGAAGAGAAGGTCGGAGAAAAAGGAGAAGATGAAGGCTACGGCAAGTGGACATAACAAAAAAAACAAACAAAAATCTATCTTCAACTCATTTTCTATTGTAATCTAAGATTCTCAATATCCACTTCAATTACAATTTATTAAAAATAACAAAGATAAATAGTTTAAATTATATCTGAAAGAGTTATTTAAAAAAATATATTACCTTTTATAAAAATAATAAATAAATATGTAAAATGATATTCTTTTATTAATGTAAAACATTAATTTTTAAAGAAATATTTATAAACATTATATCGTTATGTAATCGTTGCAGTTTATTGAGCAGTCAATGATGTATTACTTATTTTTTAATGATGTTGATCATAATTTTTCTTTTGTAGAAGATGGAATAATTCGAATTTCACACATAGTATTTATATTCTTATTAATCAAATAAAAAGATTTTATAATTTTTATTCGTATCTAAATTTTGAGATACAGAAATATATGGATAATTACGAAATTTGGTTATTTCACGGCAAAAATTGATGTAATTACAAGAAATTGTTTGTAAACACCTTTACAAGGTAGATTTCGTAGATAATTATGAAATTTGGTTATTTCACTGCGAAACGCCCCGATTAATCTATAATGAGAGGTTCTAGGCGAAAGATTCGCCTCGACGGTCTAGGCGGATGCCTAGCCGGGCTAGGCGGTCTAGGGCGGACGATTAATTGCTAGGCGTTCTAGGCGATCGTCTAGGTGGTATTCTATTTTTAAGGTAGAAAAATTTTAAGACAAAAAAACTTTAACAACTAGGTTATCAAGATGATAACGAAATTAGAGTACTTTTGAATGAGTAAGTAATTAACAAAATTTATTCATTTTTTTATTGTAGTTATATAAATAATGGATAACATGTAATCGATCATAATATTTTTATCATTCTAGGTTTAGTTTTGATTACGATTCTTGGACTTTACCGGCTTATTAGTATATTTGAGGATTTTATTCTATTACTTTGTGTGTTGTGCAGGAAACGAAGACATGTGCAACAACCACGAGTGATTACGGAAAATCTACCTGAAAACCTGACCAAAGTGACCAAGGTGTGAAGGAGCATGGCCAAGCAACATTATTGCAGCATGACCAAGCCAATTGGAGTGCAGAACACACAGCACGGTCGGGCATCACTCCTTGCCCGACCAATCTACCAAGCTGAACATGCACGGTAGGGCATCCCACAAAGCACGATCGAGCCTAAGAATCCTTGCAGCATGACCGCGCATCATTCTAAGCACGGTCGGGTTGAGAAGGCCACGAGCACGGTCAAGCTTCATTCAATGCAAGACCGGGTAGGAATCAACAAAGCTACACGGTCGGGCATCACCTTCTGCACGACCAGGCTGAAGGAGAAAGCCATGTGTACCACCGAGCTTCAACACTTACACGATCGGGCCATTTGTCCAGAATGACCCCCGTAGCTGATGCACAGACCGGGCTTGCTCCATGATCGGTCGGGCACCTCAAGGAGAATGCATGCACGGCAAGGCGTCTACATGTGCACGTTCGGGCTTGCATGCCAAAAACCAAGCGAATCACACTGACACCATTTGAATAAACGTGAATTTAAAAAACGAGAAAGAGAACATGGAGAGGAAATGGATGAGACCAGAGAGAGGAGAAGAGGAAAGCACAGTGGAAGAAGGAGACTTCGGCCATCCAAAGTATTTCGTTCGAGGCCACGCTTAGATGATAGGGAAGAAGAATTCTTACTTCGTTTGTGTTTATTTCCCTATGAATTCTGAGTAGTTGTCTTTGCCATGGGGTACGGATGCCATTGTGATGGTTAGTTTGGTCCTTTAATGCTTGATTTCAGTTTTGTTCCTTCGTTTTGTTCGATAGGTTGTAGTTGTGCGTAATGCGTTCATACTTTGTTGATCACATGTTTGAATGAGACTAGATTCGATTGAGTGAGATTAGACATGTTTGAATGAGATTAGAGATTCGTCTAGGCATCAAGAGAGTCATATTTGAGTCTCAGGATGAACTTTCGAATAAATTAGATTAATGAGAATCTAGTCGATCGAATAATCTATTTAGGAACGGTAATAATCAGGGTAGAATGCCCAATTTTCTTCATGAGTTTAGGTTATAGATTTACTGCATCGAGAGTTGAGTACGTTTATCTCCGAGATAGTGGATTTAGGCATCGAGAGAGTCACTTCCGTTTGAAGAGGTCGAGTTCCCATTGTTTCTGACAGTAGAGGTTAGAGTTCCCTATCGCTTTTCATGCATCTAGACGTTCCGTACTGCATCGAACGTTGATTCCCTAGGTAGAGGATTTAGTCATCGAGAGAGTCATTTCCGATAGTTGAGGTAGAACTCCTCACTCGTTCTTCATACATCTAGATGTTTTGCGCTGCATCGAGAGATGAGTGACGTTGATTCCCTAGGTAGTGGACTTAGATTTTAGTTCCACATCGATTGATATAACCCGATTTCATGTTCCATAGAACATCCATTGTATGTCCCGGCATTCCCCAAACCCATGGTACTCTATCTTGTTGAGTCTAGTCTCGTCATTCTTTATTATCTTTATTTTCCAGATTCATAACCACCTATTGATCGATCTTTTTCTCGTGAATTCTTAGTTCTAACGATGCACTAAGTCCCCAAATTTCGACCCTGATACTACACGTACCGTATACTTGCGGTAGTCTAGAAAATTAAAATCTCTGGTTTTCAACCATCAATAATCATCATTTGTGCTATTGTGTAAATAGGTATACACAAAAAAAAAACGAAACGACTTGATAATAAAAGGTTGAATAATCTTGTTTATGTTTAATTTAATACGATGATTTAAAATAAAAAAAATGAATAGGCTTTGAATGTGTTTCTATCCAATGATCCATATTATTTTCAAGATTGAATTGTGAATAATGGAAAAACGGACGATGAATTAATGAAAGAATATGAAGGATCAAACCAAAATGTGTTGACGTTTGAATGTTTAAGAGATCGAGCAAATGTATGATTTGTTTATAGATCGAGAGTTTGATGAGTCATATTTTGATTTCGAAGAGAATAAATTAATATACAGTTTGAATCCGATGAACAAAATTTAATAAAGAATATAAAGAAATTGAATTAGATATTAAAAAATTTATTTATTTATTTTGTTATGTCTTTTAATTTTATTTATTTATATATATTTTTTAAACAAATAAATAATTATAAATGTTTTAAATTAAAAATTTAGATTAAACTACATTATATATATATATATTTAATCCGCTTAATCCATCTAACAACTGTTTAAGATCTACCTAAACGCTCTAGACGCTAAAAGCGTCTAGTACTTTCTTATCCTAATGTAATGAAATTATAGTGTTTCGAAATAATTCGTTTATTTCGATTCAATTTAATCCCTAACTAATAATTATTAATTTGTGCAGCCGAAGGAAGCGGCCAATGAAGCGCCACGATTCTCATTTCTTCCGATTTCCATTCCATACGACACAAGGCACGTATATGTATACACATACATACATATACACACGTGTATCCATATCGATCTTTGATCAGTTGAAGTTTGTTTTGGACGATCCCCTGATTCGTCAATGGTGGATCATTACCAGGTCTTAGGATTGAAGCGAAATGCGACCAAGGAAGAAATCAAGAAGGCGTTTCGGAGATTGGCAGTGAAATATCACCCGGACAAGCACACGCAGTCACCGGAGCACGTCCAGCGGAACGCCTCCTTGCGTTTCAAGCAGGTCTCGGAAGCCTACGACGTCCTCAACGACGATCTCAAACGCGCGTCCTACAACGCCGCTAGCGATTCCGATTTCTTCCGCCGTGCCGGCGGTTCCTACAGTAATCCGTACGGAAATTATGGCGGCGGAGGGCGTGGCCCTTCTGGCTATGGATATGGTTACTCTGCGAAGAATCATCATCGAAATGGCGCCAGCTTCAGTAGCGCGTTTGAGTCGGCGATTCGTTACATGACGACGCGGGCGTTTCTCCTAAATCTTGTTTTTGCTGGGTAAGTAGCAATTTCTGCTTTAGCTCTTCTATCCGATTGAGTTTTCCTTCTGGTAGCTTTCGATAATTCTGCTGAACTTGATGAATTTATCCGTGAGTTTGCTGATCGTATATCGTGATGTTAGATTCGCCAGGAACATTGGTCATGACAATTATATCAATATTTAGCTAGGGTTCTTAGTTCGCCATGACCTTTCCTTGTTAGATACTTAGTAAGTAATCTATTGTGCTATTGCTTCAAGTAATATTATCTGACCAAGATGCTGATCGTATGTGGCTATTCTTGATATTCAACTGTTGTGGATAAGCTTTTCAGAAACTTGGTTTGTTAGAGTTAGTATGAGTAATGTGATTTGATGGCTTATCATGTTGATGAAACATGGGATATCTATTGCCCATTATAGGCTTATATATCTGACCTTGTAAGCAGTCTTGATTCTGATTTCTTGTCAGCAACTTCTATCAGTTGAATGTGGTGACATTGTGGCTAAAGCAGTTTCTAATATTTTCTTTTTCAGTGGCTTATATTGTGCATTTGCTGCAATCGAAACAAGTGGAGAAACTCTATGGAGAATGCGCAATCCAGGGGTAAGTTGATGTTATCCATTGCCTAATTACCGTTGAGTTTGAGTCTCTAGTTGCGGAAGTTTTTGCTGGACATGGTACATCCGTCTCCAACTCATTATCTATTCTTTTTCTGAATCCAAAATATATAAAAGTTTGGAAATTGCGATGAATTGGATTAGATTAAATCAAGTCCCATATGTGTGCATTTTAGTCTGAAACCATTTGTAAAATTCTGAGGAAATACTAAGGATTTGAGCTACTGGAGCTCAGATAGATGTTGGGCTTAGCCGTTGAATGTTGTTTGGAAGCCTATCATCCAACCTATATACACTTGACCGTACGGAAAGGATGACCTATAAGAATATATCTGTATTCTTGTAAAATTTTAGACAATCAGTTACTAGGGTTGTCTTCTGAATTAATTGATGACAATGGAGTTTAGCTATTTAACTCGTGAAGTGTTGACTTGTTTAATGAAGTTCAGGTATTTAGAACAGATTTTAAAGCCAGTGTTTTTGGGGAAGGTTGTAGTGAATAAAACAAAGTAAAGATCAAAAGTGTTTAAATTTGACGAGTAAAGAGTAAGAGCCCACACGATGAAACTACAGATTAAAGGTCGCCATGCTTAAAAGAATTCATATGGGCAAGAGTGTAGAACACTATGTATTGTTCAAGACCTGGCTGGACTTTGTTTGTGTTTTACATTTTCTCATATTGAAAGCTTTTATTATTGGCCTGGGGGGATCTTATGTGATTTGGAGATTCACCACATTGTCTACATATTATTCAGAAATCATTTGAAGAAGCGATGGAATCCATCGAGAAAACAAAGGCACACAAGGATGAAGGGTAAAGTAAAACAGGGGAACCAAAGGTACTATCTAATCTCTGCTGATAAACTTGAACAAATGAAGCCTCCTCTTGGTTTATTTATGTGAACAAATGAAGCCTCCTCTTGGGTTATTTATGTGCATATTCTTCTTCCCATACGGGTGTATATATATATATACTGTCGCTCCACACACGCATAGTTCGTTGAATTCAATCGTATGTGCATCACGGTTGTCTTGTCTTAGAGTAATATTGTTGCAGGGAGGGAGAGAGATACCGACATATATATTTTTTTATTTTATAATAACAGCAGCATCCACAGTCAGTATCTCAAGATGCACAGCGGATAAAGTCTCGACATCTATATGATAATAACCTGCAAACCATATAAATCAGGTAAATTTACTATCAATCGTAAACAGATATAGAATATAGAGCGGAGAATTTGAATGATTAATTTCGATAAAAGTTCACACGTTTCATTACCAGTTATTATAATCGAGTTGGAACATACCAACACATTAGACATCTTGAGTATTCTGTATGAGACAAATGTCGTCGTTGCATTAGTCTTTTGTCTTGCATACAGAGGTTGATCGATTTCATTATCCCTCTTTACCTCTTAATTATTGCTTATGTACGTCCACACGACTCTCTCTCTCTCTCTCTCACTCTATACTCTGAAAAAAACTAAGAAAAAATGTATTTTACATTTTGTTTTACCAAATTCTAATACATGTACTTTGTATTTTGATACCAAAAAAATGTTCATAAACATATAAAAAATTTTGCTTCATTTTGATGGTTAGGTCAACATTTTTTATAACACGTTAAAACTTTCATCACGCTAACTAAAAGTGGGATGAAAATGAAATATTTCAAAATTTAATAGGAAACAATTGTGTTGAAAAGTGGAAGAAAGATAGAAGCTTTACTTTCGAAAATGAGAGAATGAATATTTACATCATCCATTCGCCGATTAAGATAACTTATTTTAGATTTAGATAACTCTAATTGAATTCATGGATTTGGAAATATATTTCATTAAAACAATGGAAAATAAATATAAAAATGAGTAGTTGGTCATAGATGATTAAGAGAGGTATGTGTTGGGTTTGTAGTATTGGAGTAAATAAATGAGAATATTGCATTTCAAATGTATAGATGTTGAAAAATCTTTGGCCTTTGTGTCACTAATGGAGACATTATTGCTTTTTGTGAGGTAACGTTTTGATGTGTCTTGTGTTTGATGTTGACATGATGGTTACCCCTGGACCATCTATCTCTCAAATTATCATTACATGTTATGTAAATTCTTTACAATTTTATTTAACCTTAAATAGTTCCCCAATTATATTTTAATTGGTTATCTTAGATATATAAGGTATTATTAAATATTTTAGAACATATACAATACTTTTAGAAATATGAGTTTAAAATATGATTTATTACAATATATGTGTAGAATAATGATTTTTATATAATATAAATTAGACACAAATATTTCAGTTTTTAAATATTATAATTATATGAATGATTTTTTATTGTATACATAAATTATTTATTCTTTTAGATACATAAATATGAAATTTACTTTAAATTAATCCATATATACATATATATGACATTTAATGTATACATCTGGTATAATACATTCCCATAGTTTATGATATTTCGCGTTATTTTAGAAATAATATATACAAGTAAAATGATGAATTTTGTATAATTTTCACATTTCTAACAAATTTATATATTTGTATAAAATATATTCGAACAATTAATTACTAAAGCTAGAAACTAGGCGGGTTATGAATTCGTTGTCCGAACGAAATAAAAAGAGCAAAAAATTAAGAGATCGATTCTTCGTTCCAAAAATTGAAATATCTATGAACAGACTCTCTATATCCACTAGGAGGAGAAACTACAGATCTTCACTTCAAATCTAAAACACATTACATAACCTTCCACGACTCGAGCGTCGGGAAGTAGTTTTCTAACTCCACCGTTGACCCACCTGTCTCCGCCTCCGCCGTAACAGTGATCGCCGAAGACCCCAAGCCGGAGGAAAAAACATTGTTCGACAATAACGATAACGCCGAGAGCGTCGGAAGCCCCGACCGGTCGGACGACACCCGACTCGCTAACCTATGCGCCTCCGGCTTCACGACCGGATCGAAGATGTTGTGGGACGAGTTTATGTACTTGGCGCCGGTGATCTGCTGCACCATCTGCCGGAAATTCTCCGGATCCGCCGTTATGAACGTCGTCTGAGATTTTTTCGAAGCTCGAGATCGCCGTTTCGGAGGTTTACCTCTGGAACCAGCAATACCTAGAGCGCCGTTGCCCTTCCGTTTTCCGCTGGTGGATTCTGGATCGGAACCTCCAGAGACAGTGGAGAGAGCTTGCACCGACGGTGGAGGCGGCGATGGCTCGAAGATGGCGGAGGAATCGAGGAACGGCGAGGGAGAGAGAAGATCGGGGAGGAGAAGTGTGTTATGGTGGTGGGAAGTAGAGATAGACTTGTGGAGAGCTCTGGTTAGCAAATCACTGTCGCGAGAGAAGGTCGACTCCGGCAGCAGCCATGAATCCACCCCGAGGCTCTGCCTCAACGACCATGGCTCCACGCTCGCTAAACCTTCCGACGAAGCCATAACCACAGAGATTCCAAAAGAAAAAAGAGTAACCGAAACAATCAGAGCATTTTTTGGAGCTAGGGTTTATACGTATAGGTATACGGTAGAGAGAGAGAGTGAAGAGAGAAGGGAAGGAAGGGAGATAAATAGGCCGGTGGTGAGGAGAGAGAAACCGCGTGGTCAGGAGAGAGAAAAGACACGCGTCAGCCCATTGGTACGGAACTCTGACTCAGCTCCTCTCTCTTCCATCTCTCGCTTTTTTTAAATTTAATTTAATTAACTAATTAATTGACTAATGAGAATGACGTTGCTAATTAAGTTATCTTATGGTTTAAATTGGGATTAATTATTTAGATCTATGTGCAAAAATCGACGGACAATCGAAAAGGAAGAAATAGGACAAGAAATAATAATCCGAATACAGAAAGAAAAAGATAAAGTGATCTTCGTTATTTTAACGGCAATTTCGTAATTAAATGTTTGTGGGTCCAGGGATATGAACAACAAAAATAATATTTTTGTACAGGTAAAAAAAGATCTCGCTTTTAATCACTTTATATGAAAAAAATAAAAAAAGTATATAGAATTAAGATACTTCCTTATATTCATTTAGTCATTAAAATACAATCTGCGATTAAGATAACTTAGAGAAAATTTAATGATATCGTGGTAGTTTAACTGTTAGAAAATGTCGAACATCTTTTTCCAGCAAAACAAAAGTTTTATTAAATAAAACTGTATATTAGTTCCAAACGTAAAAATAAATAATAAAATGCATTTTCATTTATATTCAACTAATTACCAATGAAAATGAATTTTATATGATTTTCACTTAATTTCTTAAAAATATCGCATACAAATCTTTTTACTTAAAATCTATCATAAAACTTAGACAAAATTCGAAAATATTATTTATAATATATATAGTGACATGTGACAGAAGTATATATAATAAATGAAAAACACAAAATATCGATTTAAATTTTTTTTAGAAGATTTATAAATTTTGTTATAAATTATGTATAAAAAGCATAGGTATCGTGGATAGCGAGAAGCAGATGTTTCTCTTTTTCAAGTTTCGAAATAAGTGAGTATGAATCCAAAGCTTGTTGACTTCTTCAACGACAAGAACACTCTCTCTCTCTTTTTATGTAATAATAAAAAAAAACCGATTCACATGTACACGAAAAATAAAATATTAATTACTCGTTACTCTTTTAGTTTTCTTTATAATTTGGTAAAATATATTAATTAGATTAAAACTGTATGGAATCCATATACAGGATATTCACATAATCCAAAAAATTTTATTTCTGACTATATATATATATATTTATATATGAGAGCGGAGTAGTAAGTATACCTATAGGATGATATACAATTGGTTTAAAAGTACGAACATTTATATTTTAATATAAATTCGAAATAAATGTTTTGGACCTAACTTTGGAGAATTTTAACATCGTGAAAAATAAAAGTGTAGTAGAGGAACGTGGGAGTGGAGGAGGCTGCATGCATGGATTATATTTAGAAAAACAAAAAGAAAATGTATAAATAAATAAAAAAGATTAACAATAAAATAAATTGACGGTCAAGCCGCGTCATCTCTTTACGCGTTTTCACGTCGTCCTATGGTTTTTTTCCCTTTCTTCTTATTCCATCTTTCCCTCTTGGTTTTCAAAATGTTTTTATTTGGATAAAATGGCTCTGCTTTTAATATATATATATATATATATCTCTCAATTAACTACTCCTATATATACATATAATACTTTTATCCTACGATTTTAGATCGACCATCTTTTAAACTGTCAGATTCTCTAATAGAAGCGGACAATTCACCAATTAAAAAAACATCATATACCCCATTTTTATCTATCATAAATTTATTCTTATATATATATATATCATAAAAAATATGATTATCTTGATCTAATTCATTTGTTCATAACATCAAATATTTTTTAAAAATAAATATTTTTATTTTCTGACTAAAGTTAACATTCTATTTTTTTACTAACATAGAGAATGATTATATTCTATAATAGATGTTGGGTATTAAATGTGTAACACCTATAAAGATTAAAGGTGAATCAATAAGAAATTAATTGTCATAACAAGACCCGTGATTAGTACAGTCCACAAAATAATTAAATTTATTTTGGGGAACAAAAGATTCCAAAGGGATATTGTTATTCGTGTGATTTTCTGTTATTAATATATTATATACATACATAGTCATAGAAAAGACCGCCTTAATGTAATTGTATTTCAATTCTTAATTTAAAATAGATTTTTAATAATCCGTATAAACCAAATTAATTAATTAATAAAATGTTGGTTGATATATATATGACCCCTTTGTGTTTTTTTCCCAGTCGAATTCAGCTTGTCAATCAAAGAGGGTCCATCAATATTTGTTCGATTATATCATCAATGTCACTTTTGTGAACAAACTGAAAATAAAAACGTAACTTCTGTGAACAAACTGAAAATAAAAACGTAAAAAACTGGAATACTAAATTTTAATTTCAAGATCGATCACATCTGATAATCTGATAAATACATGTTTATATAGAGACTAAAGAATCCTAATCTTTACAAGAACTAAAAACTTGAAATTGATTCTTTAAAGATAAAGAGAAGTCTTCATTCTTTAATCTTGAACAAACTGTCTTCAACTTCTTTAATTCAGTTGAAGCACTTGATTTAGCTTGATTACACAATTGATAATCTTCAATCTTATGAGCTTCTGATGTTTGACTCAAATCCTTATCTTCGTTAGCTTTGATTGTGAACATCAGAACAGCTTGTTTATCTTCTTCAGTTTCTGGCTTGAATTGCAGAGTACCTGGAGTTACTGTGAAACCAGAAACAGAGTTAGCGTTAGAAACTACATTAGAAACAGGGTTATCAATATCCTCCCGCAAACTGATGATAGGTGGAAAACCTAAACTCAGTTTGTTACGTAGATATAAGAACAACCCTTGTGGAAGAGATTTAGTGAAAATATATGCCACTTGTTCTTCAGCTGTAATGTGTTTAGTCACAATAGATCCAAGTGCAACCTTTTCCCTTATGAAATGATAATCCAATTCTATATGTTTGGAACGAGAATGTAGCACTGGACTTGTGGAAAGGTAAACTGATGAAAGATTATCACAGTGTAAAGTTGTTGGTTGCTCCTGAACAATACCAATGTCACGAAGAATAAAAGACAACCAAGTTACTTCTGCAGCCAATGAAGTCATTGCTCGATATTCAGCTTCAGTTGAGGACCTTGAAATGGTTGGTTGTCGTTTAGCTGTCCAAGATATAATATTGCTCCCAAGAAAGGTGCAAAACCCAGTCGTGGATCGTCGGGTAACTTTACACCCAACCCAATCACTATCACTAAAGGCGTGAAGATGTAATGAATTGTTTTTGTGTACATACAAACCAAGACTAAGTGTACCTTTCAAATACCGAAGGATATGCTTAAGAATTTTGAAATCAGAATTCAAAGGATCATGCATCCTTTGGCATACTACATTAACTGCAAAATTCAGGTCAGGTCTCGTTAATGTTAAGTACTGCAAAGCTCCTATAATGCTACGAAAAAAAGTTGGATCTTCGAACTTAGAATTATCTGAAACCATTCTGTCAAATTTGAAAGGCAAAGGTGTACTTAAAGGCTTACAATTTTCCATACCAGAACGGAGTAAAAGATCATTTGCATACCTTTCTTGTGATAAGAACAAACCTGCAGAATGAAACTGTGCTTGAATTCCCAAGAAGTGATGCAATTTCCCTAGATCCTTCATGGTGAATTTTCTGCTTAAAGAATCGATTAAAGTTGTAAGTAGAGAAGATGAATTACCTGTTAAAAGAATATCATCAACATAAAGAATAAGCAATAACAGATCATTATCCTTTCGATAGATAAAAAGAGAAGGATCAGCTGCACTGCAAACAAACCCAAATTCCAGAAGATAAATGCTGAATTTGTCAAACCAAGCTCGTGGGGCTTGCTTTAAACCACATAAAGCCTTGTGAAGAAGACATACATGTGTTGGATAGTTATTATCAATAAATCCTTGAGGTTGAGTCATATAAACCTTTTCTTGGAGATCTCCATGGAGGAAAGCATTATTGACATCAAGCTGCTTAATATTCCATCCATTTACAACAGCAATAGAAATGACAATTCGTATTGTTGCAGACTTTATAACTGGGATGTATGTATCAGTAAAATCTATCCCTTCTTCTTGGTGATAACCCTTAGCAACCAGTCTGGCCTTTAGTTTGTTGAGAGATCCATCAACATTTAGTTTAGTCCTGAAAATCCACTTACATCCGAGGATATTCATATCAACAGTGGCAGGAACAAGTGTCCATGTATCATTTCTTTTTAAGGCCAACATTTCAGCTTCCATTGCTGATTTCCATCCTGGGTGTTTGAGTGTTGTAGACATTGTCTTTGGTTCTCTTAAAACAGAAGTTGTTAGATTCAGAGAATATTTTGGATTAGGCTTAAAAATTCCAGCCTTAGACCTGGTAATCATAGGATGATTATTTTGTTGTGTTACAGTATCTTGGTTAGACAATGTATCAGAAGGCTGCTGCAATATATCAGAAGATGAAGACTGTAATGATTCATCTAACCAGTTTGAAGATAGATTACCTTCTACCTCACTTGTAGGAATATGAGTAGGAGACTCTAGAGCTTGTGGTGGTAGCTGATACTGAGTTGTAGTTGATCGTTGTTGTGAAGAAGCATTGAAATGTGAATTCTACCATGACTGTAAAATAGGACTTTGATAATTTGGAATTAGCTTCTTGTAGCAGTCATGAAAAGGAAACTATGTTTCATTAAAAACAGCATGTCTGGAGATATAGACTCTTCCAGTGGGAGGGTAAAGACATCTGTAGCCCTTGTAATTTGTGTTGTAACCCAAGAAGACACATTTCAAGGAACGAGGTTCAAACTTATGTTTAGTGTAAGGTCTCAGATATGGATAACAAGCACAACCAAAAACTCTCAAAGAAGAGTAATCTGGCTTATGTCCATTTAACAGAAGATAGGGACTTTTATTCTGCAGGACACCAGAAGGAAGAAGATTAATAAAAAAACTAGCAGTAATAAATGCTTCTACCCAATGACTCAAAGGTACTTTTGATTGAAAAATCATAGAAAGACCAAGTTCAACTATATGACGATGCTTTCTTTCTGCTAACCCATTCTGTTGTGGTGTATAAGGACATGCAATAAGTTGTTGAATTTCACAATCTGCTAAATGTCTAAGAAAAGCAGTATTAGTGAACTCTCCTCCACCATCACATTGAAAGGATTTAATCTTGTGATTGTATTGATTTTCAACAAGTTTATGAAAAGTGATGAAAACATCAAAGAATTCTGATTTCCTTTTTAAAGGATATAGCCAAGAAAATCGTGAGTAATGATCAACAAACACCACATAGTATTTAAAACCTTGATTTGAGACAATAGAAGCTTGTCCCCAAAGATCACAGTGAATTCTTTCTAAAGGTTTCTTTGATTGAAAAAGAGAAGAATTGAATGACTGTTGTGAACTTTTACTCAATTGACATGATTCACACAGATTACCAGTACTTTTATTTATCTCGATGATTTTATCTTTCTTGAGTTGTTGCAGAATCTGATTGTGTGGATGTCCCAACCTCTGATGCCAAATTGATTCAGAAGCTATTCTATTTCGTGTTGAATAAAAACTTTGTGGCTGTAGAGACTCCAAACAATAGATTCCATTACACTTGACTCCCTTTGCTAGTATTTTTTGTGTTGACAAGTCCTTAACATATACACCAATTGAATCAAATATAACACAGCATGGATAATCTGTGGTTAACTGTGAGACAGAAAGTAATGACTTATGCAATGATGGTACTACAAGAACATCATTCAAACAAATTTTACCTGACATTCCAGGAAGAGTTGTAGAACCAATATGTGTGATGGGCAAGTATGTTCCATCACCCACCATTACTGAATCTGTACCTGTGAAAGTGTTGACTGTATTAAGGTGTTGAGTGGAATTTTTCATGTGGGCAGAAGCACCAGAGTCAGGATACCATTCTGCCCCATTTGGATTTGAGATTTGAAGTGCTTGTAAAGCCTGTGGTACATCAGTAGATTAATAAGAGTTATCAAAACGATTCCAACATTTAAGAGCAATGTGACCATATCTTCCACATATTTGACAGATTGGTCTTGAATTTGATATGTCTGAAGACTGTGTTACTGAATTATCAGTCAGTGGATTGTGTGTGCTTGATGTTTGAACTTGCTGATGAAAGCCTCTACCTCTTGAGGTAAAACCATTTTTACCTTGTGTAAAACTGTAACGTCCTCCTCTGTAACCTCTTCCACGTCCATTGTAGTATTGAAAACCAGTATTGTTGTGATTTACTTGAAAAGCCATGTGAGGATTGGCTTCTTGATGGCCATGTGAGGATTGACTTTTTGATATGACCTTGTTGTATGTGAGATACTTAAAAGTTGTGAGATTACATCATCATATGTGGGAGTTGGTGGTTTGTGCATTGAAGTATGTATGATTGTTGAGAAAGCTTCGTATTCTTGACCCAATCCTTTCAGCAACTGGAATATCTTCATAGGCTCTGAAACTGGTTTGCCTATTGAGCTGAGATTATCACATAAAGACTTGAATTCCTTTAAGTATTGTTGAATTGATCTTGCTCCTTTATTTAATGACTGAAGTGACGCAAGAAGATCAAATTCTCGTTACACTGATTTCTCATTAAAACTTCTCGCAAGTGAAGTCCAGACTTCAGATGCCGATTCTAGTCCAATCACATATCCAAAAACTTCTTCTGATAACGTTCCACAGATCCATGATTTTACGAGTTGATCTGTTTGGTACCAAGAATCATATACAGGGTTATCAAGAAAGGTTTCTGTATCACCTGCTTTTGAAGAAATCGTTGCATCTGGCTGAACAATTGATCCATCAACAAAACCCAACAATTTTTGACTTTTCAGCAACGATTCAACTTGAGTTTTCCACAGAAGATAGTTGATGTATGTGAGTTTGATTGTTACAATATTTGATATGTTTATATGTATAGGAAAAGGATAAACTGGATTTTGATTCTCCATGGCTCTGATACCATGTGAACAAACTGAAAATAAGAACGTAAAAAAACTGGAATACTGAATTTCAATTTCAAGATCGATCACATCTGATAATCTGATAAATACATGTTTATATAGAGACTAAAGAATCCTAATCTTTACAAGAACCAATAACTTGAAATTGATTCTTTAAAGATAAAGAGAAGTCTTCATTCTTTAATCTTGAACAAACTGTCTTCAACTTCTTTAATTCAGTTGAAGCACTTGATTTAGCTTGATTACACAATTGATAATCTTCAGTCTTATGAGCTTCTGATGTTTGACTCAAATCCTTATCTTCGTTAGCTTTGATTGTGAACGTCAGAACAGCTTGTTTGTCTTCTTCAGTTTCTGGTTTGAATTGCAGAGTACCTGGAGTTACTGTAAAACCAGAAACAGAGTTAGCGTTAGAAACTACATTAGAAACAGAATTATCAATAACTTCACCAAGCTGGTATTTATTTATAAATTTTTTCGCTTTGTTTAAAATTTTTTATTATATATATATATATATATATATTTCCCACTGAAACGATTTTTTATTAATATTAACCAATTACAATGCATACACATTAATTATTTTATATATATTATACTAATTGAATTACCCTTATGAATAACCTAACACGATTACGAATCTGACTTTTGCTTGCTCTTCTTTGTTCTTTTATATAGCATTTGTCCTTACATATGTAATTTTTTGTTGTGTTCAGATATATTATGAAACAATGTCTTGAAAACAACGTAAAATTGCTTATCTAACAACAATTTATCGTTTTAAAGACAACTACAATATTATTATGGTTTTGTTATTAAATTTAAAAGTAATAAGAAAACCATGGAGCTTGCTTAATCTTTAAATTTTCTCTTTTACATAAGAACCCTATGTATGTACTTTGTGTCTAAACGTTACATTTATTATGTATGTAATAATGAAATATAACGGAATAATCGGTTTTGATTGTCCAAGTATTTAATTAGGACTTGTGAAATGGTGCGATAAATGGGTCATCATGTGAAGTATTTATTGTGACCCAAGTCATTGGCGTTGACAGTTATTTCTGCAATTCATTTTATTGATTTGACCACATTAACAAAATTAGCTAAAATTATTTTACTTATTAACCAAATCATACGGTATTTGGTGGACAATTAGTTATATATGAATATGTAATCATTATTTATTTTTATGCCACGTCAATGCACTGTTTATTTGGGTTGTGTTTTATATGGTGTAAGATGTAAAATATAAAAGACCATAGAGGATCTACCATGCATGCAATCACAAGATAGATTCAATGATGAATCTTGCAGTGTTGAAAAATGTCATTTCACCTCTCGAGTCATTATGTATTATTTTATAAATTTAAAGATTTTACCATTGATTATATATATATATATATATAAAATCTATTCAGATATACAAACTTTATTAAACGAGAATATTTTTTGATATTATATATGATATTTTGAAAATATTATCTGATATTATATTAAATACGGAAGATATTATCTAAGATTGTACGAATATTTTGGTAAGAATATATTTTCTTTTTCTTTTGATATTGTATATCTATATAAAAAAATATTCGGTAATTAATTAAACCATTAGAATTGATTCGACTTCTTTCAAGATGTAGTTACACAATTTGTCATAATCACAAATTAATTTTTGGATTTTTTTTTATCAATAGGTCTATATATATATATATTATACTTCTCAAAGATCATATATAGAATTATTTCAATACACATTATTGTGTTTGTTCTCATTCAATACAGAATACATATTTTTTGAAAATTTATTGTAAATATTGTATTAAAAAAAATCAATAACCTGTAAAGGACACAAAAAAATTTAGAATTCCATTATTATGTTGTAAATTATATCACGTAAAATACAAATATAATCTAAAAAATTATTATTTTATTCTTTTGATTAAATACAATCCATCCGACATCTAAATACAATCTAGTTGTATGTTAAAGGGGTATAGTCCCATATAAAAATATGGAAAGTCATTAATATGATATATTAATGATTTCTCTTTCTATACTTATGAATCATGACATGAATTTGTAGATGAGTTTTGGAATCGTGTATGTGCATGAGCTTATGAACAATTAATACATATTAAATGTCAAAGATAGGTTTTTGACTCTTGGACTCTTTGATTAATTCGAAAATAATTTTAAATTTTGAGTTTGATTTTTTAATTTTTCGGATTTATGAACAAACACAAATTTGTTAACAATCATGAATTTATGAACAGTGATGACTGTTTGAGTCAAACCAAATTTTGGTTCTAGAAATCTCCTAAATTTTTTATAAGTAAAAACTTGTCATTGAATAAATAGACAATTCAATTTTTTTTTTCCTAAAACTCTCTTCCAATCTATCATATAAAACATTCAAAATAAAATAGATAAAATATTTCTATGATCTAGATGAAAACAAATTCTATCTAAAACATTACTATAGATCTTGATAGAAAAATTAATATTTATCTATTTGTTTCTTTTATAATTAATTATTTATTATATTCTATTATTATAGATCAATTGATTGTTCCAATTAGAACTAATCATATACGGATCATTTTGATAAGAAAAGTAGAGACGCCAGCGATGACGTAAGGTCGACGTGACCATGATGATATGATGACGCTTCATAATAATCAATTGATGATTATTTTTTATTTCGTTTTGATAAAAAAGATTAGAAAATAATTATAGATTGCAAAAAAAAAACAAATAGGTTTGGGATGTTGACTTGTGGAACCTTGCACCGAAAGCTTCGGGATTATTCCCAAGGCACTGTCACTCTTGTCCCATCTCATCTCGGCTCGGCTTCATCCCGTATCGGCTCAGCTAAATTAACAATTAAAAAAGATTTAAAGTTTAAATAATCACTCTATACTTATCCATACATAAGATTAGAGTCGTTTCATGTATTTTTAAAAATTATGATACGTCTCTTAATATATATTTTAGCTAGTTTAACATAAAGAGATATTTATATAGGCATAGACATTTTACATACGTACAGGTATTTCGGTCCAATTATATAATATAATATTCAGAATTCGATTCAATATTATATAAAATAATCAATCTGATATAAAATTTAAAAATCGATTTGATTCGGTTTATTTCGGTTATTAATACAAAAATAACAGTAGGTAATTTATTTATTATTAAAAATATAAATTAGTTATGCTTGAGTATTTATTTAATATATATTAATAAATAAAAATTAAATATCATTTTTAAATAATATTTTTATTTTATTTTGTAAAATATTAATTATCCATATCCAAACAATATTATAATTTATTGATAATTTAATATTATAAAATTATAGATAAAATCGAAATAACCGAATTAACAAAACAAATTAGAGTTAGAGTTTCACTTAAGTTACAATATCCTATTGATATAATCAAATCGAACCGTTGTACAATCGAACGAACCAAACCGATTTAAGTTCGATAAATATTGTTATTAAAAATCAAATAACCTGTACCTATTATATCCGAACCAAAAAATCAAACCGAAACACGAAATATCCAACCTTATAACTCACAAGCAAGAGCAAAGAGCAATCAATCGTAAAAAAACTCAAAAGAGTTGAATCTATACACTACTAGAAAATTGGAAATTAGGGACGGAATTTAGGAACCGATATTTCCGTTTCTAAATTTAGAAACGGATTAGACACGGATTAGGGACGAACGATGAAATCCGTCACTAATCCGTTCCCAAATTTGGATACCGAGGAGTCGTGTCTAATCCGTTTCTAAATGGGAACCGATTAGACACGGCAAACCATCCGTCTCCAAAATTGGAAACGGATGACATGCCATCTCCAAAATTGGAAACGGATGGTCCGCCGTCTCCAAAATTGGAAACGGATGGTCCGCCGTCTCCAAAATTGGAGA
>CM071862.1:7766432-7791648 GCA_036759665.1 Gynandropsis gynandra
ACATTTTATTAAACTCTGTCTTTTTTATTTTTTTCAGGCGAAAGAGCAGGGATACGAACCATCGTATATAGAATTGTTGGAACGTACACACGTTAGGAAGTCTGATGGTTCGTGGGTGGATCCTAAGGCGAAAACCATTCACGATGAAATTCAAACCATTGCATCGGAGCGAGTATCGCAAATTCCCCGAGAGAAGACGGCTCACAAACTACTCTTAGTCAGGAAGAGTACAACGAGTTGTATCTCGAGGTAATAATTACATTCTACTATGATCTAATTTCATTATTTAGAAATGTTATTAATTCTCGGTATTTGTTTTACAGCAAGTTACGCCCTACAAAGGTCGTATTTTCGGACTTGGAGCAATGTCCTTAAAACATTCAACTTCATCCAAAGGTAAAGAAAAAGTGGATTACGAGCTCCGACATCAAATGGACGAAAGGTTCCAAGAATCCGACAGGCGCGTAGAACAAGCACTAAAGGAGGCTGAACTATCAAAAAAGCGTGCTGAACGATCAGATAGGCGTATGGATAAGTTTCTGCGCATGATGAAAGCGCAAATGCCTAACATCGATTGGGATGCAGTTCAGAACAGTGATTCCGACGAGGAGTAATCGGACGGCTTAGGTTTATATATATGTAATCGGATTAATGTAATGTAATCGAACTTTTAAAAATATGTAATCGGAATGTAATGTAATCGAACTTTTAAAAATATGTAATCGGAATGTAATGTAATCGAACTTTTAAATTTATGTAATACTAATATTTATCTTTTAATGTAATTGATTAAATTTAAAAATTTTATTTTTTTTTATTTAAAAAAAAACATTGGAGACGGTTTGTTGTCCGTTTCTAAATCCTGGGACCGATTGGGGACTACTTTTCCGGTCCCTAATTAGGGACGGATTGGGGACTAAAATTTCCGTCCCTAATTAGTAACGGATTGGAGACCACAAAAAATTAGAGTCGCGCGATTGGATACTACCACTGGTCGTCTCTAATCCGTCTCTAAACTGGTTTAGGAACGGATTGGGAACTGATTTTTCGGTTCCTAAAACCTGTTTTTCTTGTAGTGATACGTGCATCTCTAAATACAAACATTGTGTGTGTTAGGTTGGTGAGTGCGAAAACTCGCTTGTAAGTTTCATACATGTGTAGTGTAATAAACTGAAAGGTAGTGAACTGTGAGGGTTTACGGACGGGTAACCCGTCGAAAATACGTTGGATTTTTTTGTTTTAAAAAAAATTTCGGAATGAATTTCCGGCTGTTTGAAAATTGCTAGATGGATCACAAGTCATCAAAGATTGTGGACGGGTCGGAAGCCGTCCTGGAAAATTAAGATGCGTCACGGTCGTGTGCAATTTTCCGGGATGGGTCACGATATGTTCATAATACTTGCGACGGTCACTACCCGTACGAAAATTTAAGATAATAATTTTTAAAAAAATTTAAAATTAAAACGTTAAAAAATAAAAACTTATAATTAATAATATTACATATTATTGTTTTTTGAAATTATAAATATACATCATTTATTACAATTTCGACAAAGTCGTCATTGGTTGTAAACTATCGTCATCGGCTCCATCATCGTACGCATCCTTATCAATCTAATGATTTTTTCATTAAGCATGTGAATTAACAGTTGATGTTACCGTGCCGATTTTTGTTGATTGGATGCTAGTTTTTGTTGCATCTGGTGCAATGTTTGTTCGTATTGCATCATTTTGTTACGCATTTGCTCTTTTGTTACTTTCGTTTTACCCTTGGAGGAAGTTCAATGTTGTGATGTCATTCTTTCGAGGCAAAAAATGTGATCTTTGTATGACGCAACTTGTTATAAAAAATTGTCAGTTTTAATTTTAGAGAATATAAACTATGAATTTATATTAAAAACTTGTAACTTTACCTCGAGATACAACTCGTTGTTTCTTCTTGACTTACAGAGGGTTGTGATCCGCCTTCTTTCAGCGGAATTTGTGACACTCGTTCTGATGTCATACTTTTTACATCATCATGAACACGTTTTGCTCTGGCATTTACCCATGAACCATCAGACTATTTATGCGTACGCTCGAACAATTCAATGTATGATGGTTTAGTGCCCTTCTCTTTTGCCTAAAAAAATTTAAAATATATACCTTTTAAAAATATATATTAAAATGCCAATTTTATAATTTTTTCAAATTCTGAAATCTTACCATTTGTTTGTATCTTTCCGAGAACGAATGGAATGTCGTATGTGCGTTCATCCTAAAAACTTCCCTATCAGAATGACGAGATTGACTTGCTCTCTCGTTTTTTTAAATTCGGGATCATCCCAATAAGCACACATTTCTTTCCACACGATGCCATCCATATGAAATTTCCTTTCTCTCGATCATGTCTTATTTCGTTGAGTAGATATTTCAATCTTATTCCAGCAACCTGTTCAAATTAGAACTTTACAAGGTCAAAAGTCTTGGGATGACCGCAGACGGGGACAAACAAACGAAAAAATTGAACCAAAAGTTGAAAACGTTAAGTTTAAAGTATACCGTGGAAAATTGGATGAATGGACCAGGGATGACGAGGAACGATTGCAGATGGAAGTGAATGAGAATGGTGGCAGACGACAACGAATGACCAAGGAAATTTGTGACAAATGGACCAGGGACCGATTTCTATCCATATACCATTTGCATTTACGGAAAGATTTGGCGAGGCGTTCATAATCTATCCATAATTATGGACGGAAAGACGCAATCCATCCGTAATTTATGACAGATTTGAAACAGTCTATTTGGAAATATTAGTTGTTCGTAGTCCATCCGTAATTATAGACAATTGCGTCTCGAGTTGCGTTTGGATGGAGGAATGTAAATATCGTCTGTAATCCAACCGTAAATGCTGACGAGCCACGTAACCGTCCACACTCTATCCATAAATTTGAATGATTCACGCGACCATCCATAATATATTTGTAAATTCAGACGAGCCATGTGACCGTCTAGAATTCGTCTACAAAATGCACACGATCACGCTTAATTGTCTTCTTAGATGGCGCAAAAGAGATAAGTGTAGGATAAGGAAGATAGGAGGTTGTCTTACATGGTGATGATGTGGTGACATTGAATTGACTCTTTAGATTACGGTTAAACACGAATTCCTAAGTTACTGAGCGACCAACACAAGTATAAAACGTATATGATGTTGATTGTAAAACCGAAATACAAGAAAACTTCGAAAGGCCTAAGCATTGACGCATAATTAAAAGTATCCCTTACAAATCCGACATCCCTAACCCATAGCTAGAGGCTTAGTCACTCATGGATTCTACTGTAAAAGAATAGAAAATGACAGTAAACATGACAAAGTGTGAGAAATACGATTTCTCGGACTTCCTTATCTCGTTACCAAAGTTCGGATTGTTGTTTCTCTCTTTATCCAGCTTCTCTTGAGTATCTCATTGTGTTTTTCGGTGTCCCCCCTGTTCTGAGCATCTCTGTAAACTAATCGGCGGATGTCCCCCTGTTCTTTCCCTTGTTCTAACCCTAAAAAGGGTTACTGTCATGAAAGCACCCCGTGCGGGCTATGTGCTCAATCTGCGCGGGGATCATCAAGTTCAACCAGCCCGAGTGGGTGCCTTGTCATTCGAGGTGTGCAACTATTGCTAGAATGTTATCCGCACGGGCAAGTCAAGTTAACCTAATCTGAGCGGGTTCTCTTCCAGCCCGAGGCGTGCAACTTCATCTGGAGTGGCAACCCACGTGGGCTAAGGGGGCAGCACGTGCAAGTCATGGTTTCTTATGGAGCACGAGCGTGTTGATGGTCAACACGGGTCGGACTCAAACTTATGCCGGACACAGCCCGAGCGGGGGCCTTTTCCAAGCCCGAGTGGGCTGAGTTATCTTCGTGTTTTTGCTCCTTTCGCTCGATACTCGGGTGATCCATTTGGTTATGTGGCCTGAGTTTACTCTGAGTGGTTTGTAGCTTCTAGTATATGCAGTTGAATCTAGAAAATTGACATTCTAAAGCTCGTTTAGGCCTTGTCGCCTTAAAACCTAAAATCAACAAAAAGGAGTACATAAAGAATGTTCGTGTCGGTTTTGTGACTCGTGTTATGCAAACTGTGCATAAATGATCTAAACGTTTAGCCTAAAACTAACACACATTACGTGTTATCAATTACGTAAAAGAGATAAGTGTATGATAAAAAAATAAAAGGTTATGTTAGGTGATGATGTGTGGACATTTAATTAGGTCTTTTGATTACGTGAAAGAGATAAGTGTAAGATAAAAAAAAATAAGAGGTTATGTCACATGGTGATGACATGACGACAATTAATTGACTCTTTAGATTACATAAAAGAGATAAGTCTAAGATAAGGAAGATACATTACCCATATTACCCGAATTTTGATTGTAATATAATTTGAAACTAAAATATATATAATTGAAGAGTTTTAAGTTCGAGGTTTATCGTAGAATATATAAATTAAGAATCAAATCTAAAAAACGATTCTTTTATCCCTTTTAGAGTTCAATAACAATTAACATGAATCATCTTCAGAGTTGGATAATTTTTCTTTCAACTCTTGTGTTTCTAAATTATATTCAAATTCATCTTTTTATTTAATCCTTTCAACTAATTCATCTTCATTTGTTTCAATTTATTCGATTTCTCCATGAATAATTCTTCAATAATAACTACATCATCTAAAATAATCTAAGTGGTTTATTTTTACATCGCTACTTGTTGGTCTTTGGTGTGGTCGATATATTTATCCATTACGGCAATCAAAAGATCATATAGTCTGTGGATAAACGATGTAACAAACTTGATCCGCTTGTGACACAAGAATAAAAGAATCGTATTTTGTCTATCTTTGTGTTGAGTTAATTTCTATAACGTCTAACTTGTTTATTCTTCTTCCACCATCGATTATTGGATCGAACCAATCATATTGGAAAACATCGCTTTTAAGTCGACATAACCTGCAAAATGTCAAATGTTGGTATGAGTCATTATAATCTTAATGGTTTATAAAATATGAATAATGGTGTTCTAAAGTAGTAATAAAACCTGAGCATCCAATTGCAAAATTTTCTTAAACATCCCGTAAAAATCTGATTCGTTGGTCGATTCACAATAGTTTTTACTTTTCACACATATATTATAGTTCATAGTTGACTTCAATTTTCTATTTTCGTAAGTGTGAAAGTGGTAACCAAGTGTAAAATACATTGGCTAACTCGTAACTTTCATAATCAGTCCCTTAACAAGATCTCACAACCACAATGGTTGATTGTTCATCTCAATCTGCATAATTATAGAAACATATTATTATATTACTAAGTATTTTATATAATTATATTAAAAGATTTTATTTGCATATTGTCTTATTCATGTTGAAAAATCTTTCTTTTAAGTTCTTAAAGTTGAGATTCATCGATATTCATATATCTTTCCTTCAATATATCATCAAATATCACGTGCTAATGTTTAATATCTCTTCAAAATGAGGCATATGGAGAGTGGATACTCATTATTAAAAAAAGAAGTAAGTGTATAAATAATAATGTTAATATAACTAATAGATAATAAATTATAACTAAATCTTTTTGTGTAATTTTTAAAATAATAAAAATTATATTGACTACGTTGGAATGGAAGCATCATTGAAAAAAACAATTCAATTTTTAAGATTTAGTCATAAGATTTAGTTAGAATTTCTCGGTTTCTAAAATTCTTCCGAGTATATTATTGGGCATTTGGTCTCTCAGTATTTGGGCTTTAAGCCCAAAATATAGTTTGCTTAGGGCTCGCCAATGTGGCTTTGTTCTTCTTCTTCTTTTTTTCCGCGAATTGAAATTGGTAAGGACGATGATCTGAGATTGAAGATTATCATTACAGATTCGAGGTTGAAAATGGGAGAAGTGCCGACTGAGCCGAAGGATTCTTCTGCTCATCACCACACAACTAGCTATGGTTATGCGAATTCGTTAGCTCATGACCAGTCTGGTGACATTGAAGCTGCTGCAAGAAATGCTGTTCTGCGCGAACAAGTAAAAAAAATCACTGCTCTGTGTTCGAATAACTCTGCCTCCTTCATCTTTAATTTTGTCCCTTTTCTCTGTGAGTCCTTGTCTTGGAGAAGATTGGAGTAATCGGATTGATTATTTATTGTGGGTTTCAGGAAATTGAAACCCAGAAGATCATACAAGGTCAAAGGTTCTGTGTTTCTCTTGGTTTGTAGTTGTTTCTGTGTATGTATCTGTATTTGTACCTGTATATGCGGATGTGTTAATTGACGTTAATTGAGCATTGCTTGTATTAATTGACGTTTTCAGCTTTTCCTTTTTGTTGGGGGTGCTTAATCGGATATTTTCTCTCGATTTCAGGGAGTCTGGGTCGTCTGTAGGAGGAGAATTTGAGAATAGCACCGATATTCTTTCGCACCGAGCTGACCCAAATGCTCTAAAGGTGCTGAATCCTGCGTTATTGTTTGTTCTATGTGTAGTTGATAGGTTTCTAACGAGTTCTTGGCTTTCACGATATAAAAATTGTAAATGTATTTGTGATGCTTTGACATGTATTATGTGGTCTGTAGGAACATTTGCTTAAATTCACTGCAGATCATAGAGCAGAAATAGCAGCAAAGCGTGGGAATCCCACTACACTTGGGAAAGGTTAGCCATGAGCTTAAGCACTGTATAATTTCACATGCAGAGTCTACAGAGTGATTTTATATTCTGGATCATCTGTCAGATTTGATTTACTTACTTGAGGGTTTTATGGGAATCGTTGGTGCTGTTGTTTCAGGTAATATAGATGTTGGAAATGGTTATGGTATACCAGGTGGAGGTGCGTATGCAGCTCTGCAGCCTGAAATTGGCAGCAAGTCTGACATAAAGTCTGCTGCCAAAGAATTGCCTGAACATCTCAAGCAAAATGGTAAGGCCAGGGCTATTCTCCAAGACAATGCAGGACCAGCTGTTCCGTCAAATACACAAAATGTAATTGCACTCTCTTCATATATGACTCCACTTGGAGTTATTTTACCATTTTTTGGAAGTGATCATCATTGTCTCCTGGGTTATTTCCCTTCTTTTTCTCATCCTTGCTAAACTTGATGAATTGATGAATGTGTTTTTTCATTGTGTGTTATCCTTAACATGTATTTTTTGTTAATATTTTTCTTTTAGAACCTGGAAACCAGTTGGAATAGGCAGACAAGTTTACCTTCTTCAGAATCGAGTAACTTGCCTCCTGGATGGGTATGAATTGCATTTTTGTCTACACTGTAGTTATATTCTTTGTTTCTCTCTTCACATTTGGATTCCTATCTAATGATCCAGGACGTAATCCGGGACGTGAAGAATAAAAAATAATTTTTTCTCTTGCTTTATTTGATTGTTTTTTATTGCATAGGTTTAATACTTTTTTTCTCATTGGTTCCGTATTTAACAATGTGACTATCGTGGCACTTTTTTGTTGCTTAACTTTTGTTGCTTAACGGCTCCCATCAAGAATTTGAGATGCACCTATTGCTTATGATTTTGTGGTTATACCTCATCATATTTAAATTACAGTTTCCAGGCGGTCTTCTGTGTCACGATGGGAACCTGTTATTACTCTTCTATGCTTCCTCTTAAATATTTTCAGTTTCGTTCAGGTAGAAGCAAAAGACCCTACAAGCGGTACTCTGTATTACTATAACCAACATACGGGAATAAGCCAGTGGGTAAGGCCTGTTGACGCATCTTCCACCACTTTAAGTGCATCATCATTGCCTCCTGCAGAAGAATGGATTGAATCAGTTGATGAAACCAGTGGTAACTATTTTTTTTTACAGATGCATCCTGATGAAATCTAAAAGCTCTTATGTTGTCATCTCCGATTGGATATTGCTTTAGCTACGAAACCTTGTTTTGTGCTCCCATGTTGAACAAAGTTGTCATGTACGTTCATTTTAATATCATGACATGAAACATGACCAACTGGACTTGCACATCTTATGAATAAGGGAAAGATTGTGTGGAAAAATGTGTATATGATAAAATTATTGTGCTTGCGCAACAGAAGGACTTTAGAAATTTTTTTTTATTGTACGGTATATTTGATAAGTCTATGCTTTTTCATTGTCTGTTTGATTGTAAACCTGTGTCATGAACCTTTGGCTTCCTAATGCGCAGGCCATAAGTATTACTACAATACAAAGACACATGTATCACAGTGGGAGACCCCAGATTCCTTAAAGAAAGCTGCTGCTGTAAATTCTAGCAATTTGGTCCCGCAAATTGCCTCTAATGGACACGTGTATCCTTCATTACAGCTTCCTAGATGCATTGGATGTGGTGGCTGGGGAGTGGGCCTTGTTCAAAGTTGGGGATATTGTGCCCACTGTACTAGGTAGGATTATATTTATTGTCTAGCTACCTTTATCAATTTCTTAAAACTGCAGAGATAGATAGTCTGCTTTAACTGAAGGGGGCGAAGATGTGTTGCCCTCTCAAGTGGGATTTGCTCTGCTTTATTGGTTTTGTGTCTTTAGACATGTAGTCTTATACGATGTTTGTCGGTATGTGATGTAGCTAAAGCTGCAGGCCATCATTACATTTTTATTACATCATTTAGTAAATGTGCATGTATACTGACTGGAACTTGGTTGTCTATTTTAAACCTCCGTACCCACATAAAGGAACCGCGCCAACATGCTTCAGGCTTTCCAACTTTTTCATGTGCTTGCATATTCATATCAACCTTTTTTTTAAGAATGATGGGTTTGTGCGTTGCAGAGCCTTTAACCTTCCACAGCGGCAGTACTTGGCGACAATGTTAAGCTTGGGTACAAATACAGGAGATCCTCGTAAAAATGAGCTGAAGCAGAGGTATATGTCTTAAAATTTTATCTCGATCCAGTGTTTCTCACTTTGAAAGTGTTTTCGGTTAGATAAGGTGCTATCCTATTAGGCTGCACGAATCTTCTTGTGGGCGGGGGCTGATATTTCTTAGGGGATCCGTTGTAGTATTATGTTTTGTCATCTTCTCGATATTAGCTATTACTTCCACATGATATAGAAATCCCCTTTGCCAGCAACAAGAGTGGTTCAAAACCTCCCATAAAAAAGGGATTTAAAAAAGAAACCAGAAAGCGTGCTTATGCTGAGGATGATGAGTTGGACCCTATGGACCCAAGCTCTTACTCGGATGCTCCTCGAGGTGGTTGGTATGTACAGATTCTTCCGTTTTTCACTAGTTCTTTGTTCGGCCGCATACTATCCTTAGTCTCTAATGCTGTTTTGATCCATCATGTTGATTCTCTCTTGATCTGTAGGGTCGTAGGGCTGAAAGGAGTTCAACCACGTGCAGCCGATACCACTGCCACTGTAATTGCTCATACCTCTATCTCGTTTTCATCCTAAATAGTAACCAACATAACTAGATATATATAATATACTTGACATAATACATCTACTTGAAATCTGGATCCGAGCTCACCGAGAATGAACTATGTTTCAGGGTCCTCTGTTTCAACAGCGTCCATACCCATCACCTGGAGCTGTTCTAAGGAGGAACGCTGAGATAGCATCGCACACGAAGAAACCATCTTCTCGCTTCACACCTATTACGAAGAGAGGTGATGGCAGCGATGGTCTTGGAGATGCGGATTGAGTTCCATCTTTATCGGACTCAAGACCATGTTTCATGTAGATTACACTCCGTACGTTTAACACTGCAAATGCGTGTAAACGGGTCTCCTTAAGACAAACGGTTTTCGGTTTGAAATACTTCAGAAGTTAGGACATGTACCATCATATGTTTGTATACACTTATTTCAAAAGAGATCGGAAAGGTGACGTGGACTGGTATGTTATTCCAAAGAGATTGGAAAGGTGACGTGGACTGGTATGTTATTCTCTATTTTTCATGACCGAGGGGCAAAAGAGCCCCGCAAGGCCCATTGGGTCCTGAAACGAGTCGATGACTGGAAAATAGGCTTTCAGAGAATAAGGGAAGGGTACATCCGTAAATCAACAACATGGCGTATTCGTAAATCCATGCCGCCGCTACGTAGACAGACAGGAGCAGATAAGAGAGGAATTCACTTGAGAACCAGACATTCTCCAAACCCTAAACTTCAACTTCTCTATTTTTTTTTCTTCTTTTAAACTTAAACGCGATTCCGCCATGGCAAGGAAGAGGAAGCTCGAGACAAAATCGACCGAGGCGTCGGAGCCTCCACAGAAGCAACAGCAGATGGTGGAGCTGCAACGGCAACAAGAGGAGCCGGAGAATCAGGAAGACGGCGAGGACGATGTAGAATACGAGGAAATTGAGGAAGAACACGAAGAGGAAGTCGAAGATGACGATGATGATCCCGAGGAGGATGACGAAGACGGCAGCGGAGATGACATTCAGACGTCGGGATCTGGAAAACAGAGAGGTGAAGAAGACGACGAGCCGATTCCGAATCTATTGGAACCGTTCAGTAAGGATCAATTGATCAATATCCTCAAGGAAGCTGCGGCGAAGCACCCCGATGTGGCGAATCGAATCCGCAAGGTGGCAGATGAGGATCCTGTTCACCGGAAGATCTTTGTACACGGGCTTGGATGGGACACCAAAGCCGATGCGCTTATTGAAGCGTTCAAGCAGTATGGAGAGATCGAAGATTGCAAGGCCGTTGTGGATAAGATCTCTGGGAAATCAAAAGGGTATGGTTTTATTCTCTTCAAGTCACGGTCTGGTGCTCGCAACGCGCTCAAGCAGCCCCAGAAGAAGATCGGGAATCGAATGACGGCGTGTCAGCTGGCTTCCATTGGACCCGTGCAGGGCAACACGGCTCCGGCCGCTGCTTCGGCGCCTGCTCAGCATTCGTCCTCAGAGCACACCCAGAGGAAGATTTATGTCAGTAACGTAGGGGCAGATCTCGATCCCCAAAAGTTGTTTGCATTTTTCTCGATGTATGGAGAGATTGAAGAAGGGCCCTTGGGGCTTGATAAAGTCTCAGGGAGACCAAAAGGCTTCTGCCTGTTTGTCTACAAGTCCCCCGAAAGTGCCAGGAAAGCTCTAGAGGAGCCGCACAAGAACTTCGATGGCCATGTATTACATTGCCAGAGAGCAATTGACGGTCCGAAACCGGGAAAGCATCACCATAATTCTCACAACCACAATCCTCGTTACCAGAGGAATGATAACAGTGGTTATAATGCAGGTGGCCATGGACATCTCATGGCTGGTAGCCAGACTGGGATGACTGCTCCACCGGCACAGGCACTAAACCCGGCTCTTGGTCACGCCCTCACAGCTTTGCTTGCGACCCAGGGAGCTGGATTGGGATTGAATCCAGCACTTGGGCAGGCTTTATTTGGGTCTCTTGGGACTTCTACGGGCGTGAACCCTGCAGCTGCAGGTGGAATGCCGGCTGCTTACGGCACTCAAGCAAATATTACACCAGGGGTCATTCCTGGTTACGGTTCTCAGGCTGGCTATCCGAGCCAGCATACTGGACAGGGCGGTGGTGGAAGAGGCCAGCACGGACAATATGGCGCTCCTTACATGGGTCACTAGATGTACTCATTCAGGTACATAGATGCAGGCCCGTTTTTAGTTTTCAGTTTATATGCACGGGAAGAGTTTTGACCCTGGTATGGCAATCTTCTATCTGTTCCTTTGTTTTGACAAAGGGTTATTCCTCGTATTCAAGTTTTTTCTTGACCAAATCTTATATGCAGAGATTCTCATCTTATGCTTTTTGTAAATCCTAACTTGTTATTTCTTTCCCACTTCTTGGCTTCTCAATGTTTTGACGGGTTTCTAAAGAATTCTGTTTTTGTAGTGTTGAAATCTTCTCTTATTTTCGTAATTCGTTGTGCAGATATCACAAAACAATGTTTTAGTATTGGCCTGGTGATTCTTCTGAAGTTTATATGGAGCTGATGCAAATGAAGTCTTTATATTTTGGATGAAATGTTACTCTTATGTCACTCCAAAGGCCAGACTGTTAAAATCGTTTTAGGAGTTTCAGTTTTTCTCGACTTATTTTCCTCAACCTTCTTCATGACATTCCAAAAACTTTGTACTATTTTTCAGAGTTCATGTTTCATTTTAAATCTTTCTGAACGATCTAAGAAATTTCATGTGTAAAAGGTGATCCTTTTAAATTCACAAATGCTTTCTCTCTTGTGCTATCTTTTATTTTGTTTTGATTGCTCTGTTTGAAGATTTCAAGTGTTTTCCTGCCTGCGTTTTGATTCACATTGCAAGATCTTTGTGTTTGGGTGCCGTTGCTTGCTTGAAAGTTTTAACTTCTCTCAGATTATAATCAGACTACATTTATATATGAATATAGACAGGTAATCATGCATTAACGTTGATTGATTTCCTTCCTTGTGCTATGATTGCTTGACCTTGATTCCTCTTGCAGGTAACTGAGTGCAGGTTTAACAGACAATGGTATTTGCGTTTATAAATTAACGCCCAACTTAGGCAAATCTACTTGACTTTGCGAGTGCTCTTATTCCTCCTACTCTAAGAAATGCCTGTTTTCTTCCTTATATTCTTTTCTCAAATCTTTTTCGTTTAAAAATTGGTAAGCATGATTTCATACAATGCTTTTGTTAGATATTTGAACGAACCAAGATTGCATTTGTTTTAGTTTTTCTGCCAAACAGTTTGATTCAACAAATGCCTCTGTTTTAAAGTGGGCATCAGGTTTCTTTCTTTGCCCTAGAAACTACTCAGATTTTCTTTGTCCTTTTGGCTAAAGGTCGCTTTTTCGCCAGGGTTAGAGTGATTATATAGATGTAGGTTTCAGAGACATATTTGTGTGAATATGGCAGCAGTGGTTGAGAAGGGTTTTGAGGGTATTTGTTGAAGAAAGTAGAGTCGTCATACGTATAGTTGCTGAGATGGGAATGCCACTGTCCCTCAAGCATTGGTAACAAGCTTCAAACTTCATCGTAAGTGTTGTCAGAAAAGGTGAATCTCTTGTCCTTTGGTGAGGGTTTGAATTCTTTTCTTGCTTCTGCTTCTCTTGTTTGTCGGATTTTTAGAACAATTAAGTCATGTTGTTGTTGTAACGAGAGGCTTGAAAAAACTATAATAATAAGACGAGAATATTCGTTTAATAGCATTAACATGTGGCATACTCATGTGCCACTCTGTCTCTCTCTCTTTTCTATCTTAATTGAAAGTTGCGTTGGGATATGAGGCTAACCTGTTGTGACATGGTTTCTCAAGATTAAATAGACTAATTATTAGGGATTTAAGGCCAATTAGGGTTTTGATTAATTAGGGACAAACTAATAGATATGATGATTGGTTGTAACTTGTAAGTAATTATTATTAAGACTATAACGATAAGCATGTGATGAAACGAAATATAAAATTATGTATCCGAAATTCTTATTTTAGATTCTATAATGTAAATTAAATGCTTTTAAAAAAAGAAATGATAAATTTTGAATGTATCGGATAAAAAAGAAGATCTTTTAGAGGACTGACAGAAATATGTATAACAAAAAAAAGTCATGTGTGACCCATTGATCCAGCGAGGTTTCGTTAGTGACTGAGAGTTATCATCGGATTCATACAAAGCCGAAATACAGATCTCACTAAATCCACAATGTCGTCTGGGCTTTTGTAAACCCCAAACCTTGCATATATATATATATATATGTATATCAATGAAGAACCTTGTATCTGATCGAAAGACTTGTCTGAAAGCAGACTCCATCCATTTTTTTTATATAACAGCAGACGCCTTAAACAGGCTTTGCAACAGTATCTGCAGTGTCGCTTTCTCTCACTCTCCACTTTTGAAAAAGGACCCAACTTCTCTCTTGTTCCGAAATTTAGATCTGCTCCTAAAGCGCAAATCTATATTTCTTTTGTTTATTTGATCTGCAGAATCTGCTTCTCTTTGTTGTATCTTCCTCCTCCTCCTTCCTCTTCTTCATCATCATCGCTTCGTCTCTCCCATTTCGTCGTACTTCTTGTCCAGAATCCGACATTTTACATCTGGGTTCGAGAGATAGCTGGACGCCGCTTGCGATTTTCGAGATTCTTTCACATTGTCAGGTTCCGGGGAATTCTTCATTTTATTCGCCTTTTCGATTGGATTTTTGATCTGGGTCTTCCTTTTTTTTTTCGCTCGGTCTCTCCCCTCATGTTTGGTCAGGGTTAGTTCTTCCACTATCTTGCATGCCCGACGATTAGACATAGAAAGAGAGATACTTTAGTTACCCTTCGACTCCTTTTTGGCTGATTCAAAGATTTGGTGGGTGAAGTTGTCGAATTTATTCCCTATTTCCACTGTGCTAGAAATCCCATTTGGAGTCGAGATTAGGGTTTTTGATCGGTATTGGTATATATTGTTGTCCTCTCTGTGGATTTTCGAGGTAATGGGGTCTCAGCGAGGCACTACGGAACATCCTAAATCTCAGACTTTACCTAGGCAAGGTTCTCTCTATAGCTTGACACTCGATGAAGTTCGAAATCACTTGGGCAGTTCGGGAAAACCTCTGGGAAGCTTGAACCTCGATGAACTGCTTAAGACTGTCTGGTCGGCTGAATCTAATCAATCACCGGCTATGGCTGTTAACGGTGCAGCTCATGGCCTTTCTCGTCAGGGAAGCTTGACTTTGCCCGGTGCACTCAGCAAGAAGACTGTTGATGAGGTCTGGAGAGAGATTCAGCAGAACAAGAATGGCGGAAGTAGTCAAGAGAGGAAAGATAAGCAGCCAACACTGGGGGAAATGACACTTGAGGACTTGTTGTTGAAGGCAGGTGTAGTGACAGAGACAATCCCTGGTTCCAACAACGGCTGCAATGGCGGTGCTGGTGCTACTGATTTAGGGCAACACATTCCTCAACACGGCCCTTGGATTCAATATCATCAGCTCCCTTCCATGCCTCAGCCTCAAGCATTTATGCCATACCCAGTTTCAGAAATGCAAGCAATGGTGACACCATCGTCATTGATGGGTGGTCTGTCAGATACACAGTCACCTGGGAGGAAAAGGGTGGCCTCTGGAGATGTTGCAGAGAAGACTGTCGAGAGGAAGCATAAGAGAATGATCAAGAACAGAGAATCTGCAGCCCGATCACGAGCTAGAAAGCAGGTGAGAGTGACATCTGTAGGGATATACATATATGTTAGGTCAATGTTTTGTCTTGGTTCTAACCATGGTGAGTGAGGGAGGGATGATGAACAGGCTTACACGCACGAGCTAGAGATCAAGGTTTCACGGTTAGAGGAAGAAAATGAAAGATTAAGGAAACAAAAGGTAAGCAGCCTCGGATCTTCAAGACAAAGGTTTCATCTGTTCATGTGATTAATCTTCAAGATAAAGGTTTCATCTGTTCATGTGATTAACTCAGATGTTTGTTTAAATTTTTGAGTTAAGGTTATAGAATATCCCAAGTATGTTGTATTAGAGCAAACTTCATACATTGCCTGCATACTTCATATAGGACCAAATATAGTCTTGTTCTAACACTCACATTGAACAATCCTGTTAGTTGATGTTATATGGCAAGTCTTATTATTTGGTTCAATCGGCCAACAGGAGGTGGAGAAGGTCCTTCCAAGTGCACCACCACCCGACCCAAAGCTACATCTGCGACGAACAAGCTCGAGCCCTTTCTGATCTCTCATCTCTTCTCTGTTGGCTTGTCTTGAATACGTCCCGGCCAGTGTCCATCTTTCTGGCACCTAAGCATTGCACGTTGCTGGTGACTTTGTCGCAGAGTCGTCAACGAAAAACAAAAGAGAAGAAGAATCTTTCTATGTACATTTTGCAGACTTTCTTCACTCAGAACAATGTTTAAATGTTATAAAACTCTCTTTAGGGTTTGCTGCCTTTGATCATTGATGAAATTTTCACTCATATAGCAAGTTTCTTAGTGGTAACCAGAAGAGTATTTCAGATTGACACCAAAATACATTCACTGACACAAAATGTTCCATCCACACAGCAAACTTTCAAAGAGTAAAAGAACAATCAGACCCTTATTCGGGATCTTGCTGTATGCTCGCCGAATGCTATTATTCTCGAACGATTAGGGCACCGTGTCCTGCTCATCTCTCAAGTGAAATCTTTTCAAGTCATTTCAAGAATCTGGTAGCTATATATTCTGCAATTGTTAAGCTTGAAGTCAAACCCGGTGATTCAATTCCAAAGAGATTAATGAGCCCTGGAATCCCATGAATTTCCTCTCCCTGCATTAACAATGTTGAAATAGAATGCGCCAAGATAGAGATACAGATACAGAGCAACGTTTTAACCAAGTCAAACTCGGGTTCCCCAAGAGTGAACTGAATTCTCTATATACACAGACACATGTACTAGAGGAAATATGGACAAAGAATGGGACAAGACAGGCCACCTGTATGACAAAATCCGAAGGAGGCTGTTTTGGACCATAAAGTTTAGGGCGAATTCCCGAATAACCTGCCTCCAGTGATCCATCTTTGAGCTCCGGATAGTACTTTCTGATCTCTGGGTAGAATTTTGCCGTGCGTTGTTGATTTACACTATAATCGAATCTGGATCCAACAATTTAGAAAAGGGTCATGGCTGTTTAAAAGTAAAATTGCATGAGGATAGCCAGGAACAGACGGGAGGAATGCAGTGAAGTTTCAGAGGAAAAGAGAGGGGAGTTACTTGTTGAGGAAGTTTGATATATCACCTATGCCCTCAATCCATTCCACATCGGGACCAAACTTGACCTGTCCGTTCAAATCTATAGTGACATGGACACCAAGACCCCCTTCCTCAGGAATAGGATACACAAGGTGATCGAAAGGTGGAACTTTGGTGCCGGATAGTGTGAAGTAGCATCCACGGGCATAATATGCTGGAGGGATGACACTTTGATTGATGCCATGGAATCTATTTGCGAGAGCCTGTGCACCTAATCCCGCAGAGTTAACAACAAGATTAGGTATGAGCTCAAGCTGTGTCTGTGGCAAAGACTCCTCATCCAGGATTTCAAGAGATCTGGTTTCAGTAACACACAAATGCATTTGATTCCCTTCAACTCGACTGCCTAAAACCGTGGTGTTATATGAAAATGTTGCTCCGGCGTTTTCAGCTTCACCCTGAAGTTTGGTATCATCCCTGTGAATCATGTAATCAAAAAACTTTTCCACACAAAGGCCACAGATATCATTGAGTATGTACATATACATACGGCTAGACATAGCATAAGCGAATGTGTATCAAGAATCCCCGATTCAGGAGATAGCATCGCTTTGACGCATCGCAGCTGCGGTTCCATTCTCATGGCTTCAAAACCCTCCAACATCCTGAGGCCAGTGACCCCATTCTGTGTTCCAAAATGCATCAGCAAATCCAACTTTGGTATTTCCGACCACCCCGTTGCCACTATAAGCTTACCGATCTTCCTGTGAGGGATCCCGTGTTCCGAGCAGTACCTATACAGCAATTCCCTCCCTCTTACACACAAAATTGCCTGTGAATTCAATGTTCAAAACGTAGAATACATCGCTCATACTCACTCTCAGTATGTTCACCAAAATACAATCGGAAAGTGAAACCAACAACTTAGCCGCTATCTTTTTGAACGCACACTGGATAAGCTTTGACCATGTATGAGTATGAGCATATATAACTAATACAAATACTATAATTCTCTGATGTAGAGAATTGTAAGAAGAAGAAAAAAACCCTAAAGGAGAAATTCTACCTTGAGAGAGTTGGGTGCATAATAGATTCCCGCATGGATGACCTCGCTATTACGGGAACTGGTGGCGGTGCCGAAAGTTGCGGCGGCGTCCAAGACGAGTACTTCCCTGCGGCGGCGGCTGAGCTCACGCGCCACCGCCAAACCCACGACTCCGGCACCTATCACCACGCAGTCCACCCTCTCCTTCGCGACCACCGGTTCCGCTCCACTGCTCATCCTTTTCCCACCTCTTACGCTCGCGGCAACGTCATCGAGTTTCCCGGTACGACTAAGATCCCGGGAAAATTTTGACCATTTTCTGCCTAAACAAGCAAACATCTTTGGCCCGATCCCAGAACAAAGTAAACAGAGAATGTGCAAATCGAATAAGCAACCATATCCTGTCTGTCTCTCACATTACGGCCTTGATGGAAATTTATTTAATTACCTTATCTGGATTTATTATATTGGATTAATTTAAAGATATTTGCATGTATTTGAATTGGAATAATTTTAAAATCAGTAAAAATTCGTAGAATAATTTTATAAACAAAACAAATAAACGAATGTCGATAAAAAATTACGTTTTAACCAAATTAATTGGCTATAATTCCATAAGTTGTACTATTTATCTATTTCATACAAATTTATTAAAAAATATAAATATAAATGTATGATGCATTATTTCCGTTTGATTTAAAATTATCATTCATATTTCGTAACTTTTTTTTTATCTTTATATAAAATAGTCTAACATAAACATCACA
Organism: Gynandropsis gynandra; assembly: GCA_036759665.1. NCBI lineage: Eukaryota > Viridiplantae > Streptophyta > Magnoliopsida > Brassicales > Cleomaceae > Gynandropsis > Gynandropsis gynandra. The sequence continues at coordinate 7,784,884 of CM071862.1, forward strand.
TTTATATATGATAACTTTGTTTTTATTATTAGATTAAAATGACTGATCAAATTTTAAACAAAAAAATATATTGAATACATCTTACAACTCATTCAAAATTCACAGATAACAAATATAAATTAACTAAAATAATTCATTTATAAATGTAAAACTTTAAATAATATTTATAAAGTTTAAAAATACATTCAATATTTGTTAGATATAAATATCTATTCACCTAAGACTTATATTTTACTCTTATTTTAAAGTATGAATTTCATCATTTTTTCTTCACTTAAATCATAATTTAATTTAATGTTCACCAAATTTACAAATTCAATGTATTTATTCATCCATAACACTATATTAAATTCATCATTAATTTAACCAAAACACTTTAGTTTCAGCCTTTCCTCCAAAATTTAAGATTTTAATTTATTCCCCTCGATATTTCCAAATTAATCATATTTTTTATTCAACTTTCAAAATGCATCATATTTTGTCCTTTAATTTTTAACTCCAACACCTATATCCGAAATTTACCAAATTCAATATATTTTTTCTTTTTAAATTGTCCGAATTCAATGTATTTTGAAATTCAGTGTATTTTGAAATTCAGTATATTTTTTTTACGAAATTTGTTGAATTAAATCTATTTCATGTAAGATAAAAAAAACTTTGTGACTTAATAACTATGGTTAAATAATACGGGTTCGATTAAGGCTTCTAAATCGAACCCAATTACAAAGATTCGTTATAATCGAATCGAATTTGAATTGTCAAACCCTAATTATTATGCCATAAATTTTTTATTTTACGGAAAATATGTTTAATTTAGAATATTTGAAAGAAATATGTTAAATTTCAAAATTTTTGAAAAAATATGATAAATTTGGACATTTTTTAATAAATATGCTGGATTTGGATTTGATTATTTCATAAGGTTTGGGTGAAAACTCCCGCAATATTTGATTTTGATCGAAATAACGCGATCGATAACATCTGAAAACACAACACAAAAGTTAAAAATTCTGTTTGAAAAAAAATTTGAACCGATACAAATTTGAACACAATCTTTGAATTTGAAACAATCTTTGAATTTGAACATAATCTTTGATCGAAATAACGCGACCGTTAACATCTGAGAAACACAACACAAAGACTAAAAAATCTATTCGAAAAAAAATTTGAAATGCACTAAAATATATTTCTAGAGTAGTTAGTTCGTAATAAGTATTTGGCCAAAACATTTCACTGACTATTGCTATAGCATTTTTGCTGACTTCAGTTAGTTTGGCCGAAACATTTAGACATAGTGAAACTTTCAAATCGGTTAATTTGAAGTTGTTGCTGTTGTAAACAACATCAAAATAATCGAATTGCACCACAAGGTCCTCTTTCAAAGCACTCTTTAAACGACTGGAAAAAAAATTCACTAACTGAACCTTTAATCAAAATAGGATGCACATTGAAAAAACACATCAGACAATTTTTAAAAGAAATTTAATTGGTTAGAGAAAGCGCAATATCATTTGGAAAACAAAAACAAATTGTTTCATCAATCAAAAGAAAATCTATCCACATGATTTGACCATCATTTTTTGGTATTTCGTGCTTTCCACATGTGAAAAGACTCTAGCAATAATCCGCTGCTATTCACAACCAACCATTAGATCGAAAATATTGGTGTGGGAAGCCAACTTTGTTTTTGAACGAGTAGCAACCGAAGACATTAAGACATTGATAATTAAGCTTAAAAGAATTGAAAAAAAAATTTGCTTGTTGCTATGTTGTTTGAGTTTCTCCCTTTGTTGAAGAATAAGTAAAAGAATTCTAGAAATCAATGTTAAAAATATGATCCTTATCCGAATTCAAAAAGTAAAGTTGCAGAATAAATTGCAGGAACACTCTCCATCTCTTTTTTATTTCTTGAATCTCACACATCACTCAAGTTTTCATAAGAATCCTTGAAACAAAACCAAGCTCATCCCCTTTGTTCATTAGCATAACTCATTCCCCTGGTCCTGTTTCACCCGCTGCTCTCACTGCCCAACTCTCCTCGCCAATGCAGCCACGGTCTCCTTCAATTGTTCTCCACATTCCTTCATTCAACAACATGTGTTTAAAATGATTTACATTGATAACGCTTATATTTTTAGGTAAATGATTGGAACAAATCTTATTATTATACTTATTTGGCTATATAGAAGAGACAATATGGCATCATAATGGCTCTCCGTCTTCCAAAAAGGAAAATAAATGGGTTCAAATGGTTACTATCAATGAATTCAACGATGTTTTAAGCAGAACAATGGCATGGGGGTTTTGCACAGTAGCATGGATTTTGGATTTGGTAGATGTTATTGATGATGCCAATGCAGCTGCCTGGGGACCACTGCCGACACCGCAGATGGAGAAGAAACACCCAAACGTCACTGGAGCAAGAAGCAAAATCAAGAAGCAAGAACCATCTTATGCTTCTTTGACATCTTAATTTGTATAACAAAGAGAGTAATCATGTCTTGGTTATAATGACAACCCTATATATGTGATAGCAAACACAAATTCAAAGCAAATCATAAAAAAACACAAAGGGAAATATGGAACTTAGTGGATCGAACAACGAACAAAATCTTGTGCTAACAGAATACCTAACATCGATGGCATCTACTGTATTAACGGATTTGTTTTAGCTTCTCAATCCAAGCTGAAATTTTCAACACCGAGCAAACTGTATAGCTAAGAGAGTATTCATGTCTTCGTTATAATGACATCACTACATACGTGATTGCAAACACAAATTCAAAGCAAATCACAAAAAAGCATAAGAGAAAATATGGAACTCAGTGAATCGAACAACGAACAAAAATCATGGACTAATGGAATACCTCACATCGATGGCATCTTGCCTATCCGCTCGTGTATCAAACTCATCCTATTCCCTATCATGTATCACCCCTAATCTTATTCCCCTCAAATTTTCTAATTTAGCCTATTTTTCCCTCCGTCTAAATTTCTGTTAAATTTAACAGTTTTTACCCTAAACCCTAAAAAAAAAAATCAATTTTGACCTAATTTCATACCCAATTTTGATCTAATTTCATACCCAATTTTGACACGATCCGACACAATTGAAATTGAATTTAATTCGGTTTACCAAATATTAAACCGGTCCGGTTTATTAAAATTTTGGTTTACCAAATATTAACCAAATAACAGAAACCCTAATTTTTTATTCTAATTTTTTACTCCTTCAGCCGTTTAGCCGTTTTCTCCTTCTCCGGCCGGTATCTATTCGCCGCCGGTGAGAGGATTGTCGTCGCCGGTCTTCGTTCCCGGTCCGTCGTGCGTCGGGGGTCTCTTCGTTCGGGCTCCTTTCGTGCGTCGGGGGTCTCATTCGTGCGTCGGGTTCTATTCCTGTCGTCGCCGGTCTCCTTCTTCGTTGCCGGTCGCCTTTCGTTCGGTCTCCCTTCGTTCAGTCTCCCGTCCGGTCTCCTTTCGTGCGCTCTTCGTTCTGTCCCTTCTTCGTCACCGGTCTTCGTTTGGTCCGTCGCCGGTTTTCGTTCCCGGTCCGTCGTCGGTCTTCATCGCCGGTGGGTCAGTCGGTCGTCTTAGTCGTCTTCGTCACCGGTTCGTCGTGTTCTGTCTCGATTCGTAATCGCCCATGGATTGTCAATATTCAAGGTACCTTTCTGAATTCGTGGCTGTATTGATTGGTTAGTTGATAATAGGGATGAATCGTGGCCGTAGGGATGAATTCGTAACCGTATTGATTGGTTAGTTGATAACATGGATGAATCGTGGCCGTAGGGATGAATTCGTAACCGTGTTGATTGGTAAGTTGATAATAGGGATGAATTCGTGGTCGTGTTGATTAGTTAGTTGATAATAGAGATGAATTCGTGGTTGTGTTGATTAATTAGTATGTTGTCGGAATGAATTTGTGGCTATGTTGATTAGTTAGTGTGTTGTCGGTTGATGATTTTATATTTCAAACGATGCAGTGTCTCCGTTGATGATGAATGTTACGCAGAAACATGTGATATTCGTGTTGAGATGGAATTAACAAATTTTTGCGATGAAGCATGTTGTGATAACGATGGAGAATTGATCTGGAATTGGTTAATAGTGAAGATGAAATGGAATTGTCTATCTTCAATTCAACTATTACGGAGAGATATTTGATTGGTGGATCATTTGAGCTTAGTTTAGGACAAATATTCAAAACGGGTGAAGATTTTAAGAATGCTGTGATAGACTTAGTTTTGAATACGGGAAAAGATGTATGTTTTAATCGATGGGACGGTGATGCAATTAGTGCCGTATGTTATGAGTCAAGATGTAACTGGCGAGTTTATTGTTCCATGAATGAAGATGCTTGGACGATAAAATCATATGTATCGGAACATATATGTGAACCAAAAGGCGAGTGTAAGTTGTTAAAAGCGCATTTGATTGCGAAATTATTTGAAGATGATTTACGAAAGGATCTTGGTATGAAGCCAACAAAGATGCAACAAACAATTAAATAGAAATACAATTTGTTAGCATCAATGAATAAGTGTCAGAAAGCGAAGAAACAAGCTTTAGAAAAAATTCAGTTGGAAAACGATGGGCAATTTGCTCGACATTGGGATTACGTGAGTGAAATTAAAAACTCAAATCCAAGTTCATCTGTTGAAGTGCAAACCATTGGAGAAGGGTTAGGAAATGAGATCTTCGATCGTTTTTATGTATGTTTTGATGTTTTGCGAGTCTCTTGGAAAGTTAACTACAGACCTATAATCGGATTGGATGGTTGTTTCATAAAAACGGCTAGTAAAGGTCAGATTTTGGTCGTCGTTGGTCGAGATGGAAACGATCAAATATATCCTATTGCGTGGGCTGTTGTACAAGTGGAGAATACCGAGAATTGGTTGTGGTTTATAACGAAGCTTAAAAGTGATTTGAATCTCGGTTCAGGAGAAGGTTAACAATCATTTCTGATAAGCAAAAAGTAAGTATTTAATTTTTTATTTTATCTTGTTTTAGTTGTTATGATTAATCTCGTTTGTAATCTATTGTAGGGTTTATTACATGTCGTTGAACGGGAATTACCTAAAGTGGAGCATCGCATGTGTTTGCGGCATATCATCTCTAACCTCAAGAAGAACCATAAGGCAAACGGATTGAAGAATTTTATTTGGAATATTGCTTCAAGTTACAACGAGGTAGAGTTTTCTTCACAATGTTAGAAATTAGAAAATTTCAATAAATCTGCATTTGATGATCTGATGAAAACGAACCCACGTCATTGGTGTCGGGCATTCTTCAAATGTGGGTGTTGTTGTAGTGATGTCCATAACATATGGCTGAATCATTCAACAACAGTATTGTGCCTGCTAGATCTAGACCGATGGTAGAGATGCTGGATCAACGACAACTGCAACATTGTCATCATATCGTATTTATTAGGAGACAAGCTATGATTAGGATAGATAAAAGAGATTCAATTGCAGGGAAATGCACAGGTATACACACTCCTAAAGTGATTCAGTCGTTGTAAAAGGCTAAGATGATGAGTGGGAGTTGTGTGACATATCCTAGTTACAATGAGAAATTTGAAGTTGATGATGCTGGAATTTCTTATGTGGTTAACTTGCAACAATACACGTGTACATGCAGACGATCGGATTTGACTGGGATTATTTGTCAACATGCGTATTGTGTGATGATGGATAGAAAAATAGATATTGAGCCTTATATTAGTAACTATTATTTGGTTTCTAAATGGCAAGAGACATATAAGAGGAATATTTCTCCGCTTTGTGGTGCAAAATTTTGGAAGAAATGTAGTGATTACAAAAGATGCCTGGTAGACCTAAGAAATTATGAAAGGTATGATTCGTCTTATTCAATAATCAAACAAGTACAATGCGTATATATAGATACAGGAAGTAGAAAGAGTAGAAAACCCTAATAAAGAATGAAATTACATAAATTCCCCTACTTCTTATATGCCCCCTCAAGATGGAACACCATCGGTGAGTCCAATCTTGTGACAAAGTGACACGAACGGTTGGCGAGATAGGGGTTTTGTGAGCAAATCCACAAGCTGATCAGCTGAGCTAACATGAGATACGCGTAGGAGACCGCCTTGGACTTGTTGCCGAACAAAGTGATAATCCAAGGCAAGATGCTTCATGCGAGAATGGAAGACAGGATTTGCACTCAGATATGTGGCACCAATATTGTCGCAGTATATCACCGGTGGCTCAGACATAGGCATGCCAAGTTCTGTCAAGAGAGACGTGATCCAGCGAAGTTCAGCGGCGGTATCCGCTATAGAGCGATATTCCGCTTCTGTGGATGAGCGAGCTGTGAACTTCTGCTTTCTCGAAGACCATGAAATGGGATGGCTACCAAGGTAGGCAATGTATGCCCCAGTAGATAGATATTCATCACGATCCCCTGCCCAATCTGCGTCACTGAAGGCATGAAGTGATGAGGTATTACCCGTGGAGAAGAAGATGCCACGCTCCCTTGTGCCAACCAAATATCGAAGGACAATTCCGAGGAATAAGAGAGATCACCCAAGTCTTTGATGGAGAAGCGACTGCCGAGGGCTGTGATGAAGCATTGGACAACCGTGGGGTTGCTTCCTGTGACCACAAGATCATCCACATAAACAAGAACATATATGGTTACCTCAGTGTTGCAGAGGATGAACAAGGATGTATCCGTGAGAGAGTTAACAAAGCCTTGGCCAAGTAGGAACTCGCGTAGTTCTGAATACCACGCCCGGGG
>CM071862.1:7792813-7811350 GCA_036759665.1 Gynandropsis gynandra
GGAAGTGAGGCGTGTGATAGGATGGATAGACCGGTTTCAACAGTATGACGGTGACGACGTTCAGATATGCCATTGTGTTCGGGAGTATGGGGTGGGGTGGTACGATGGGAAATTCCGTGTGTGGTGAGGAAAGATGCGAGGGCAATGTACTCTCCACCATTGTCGGTATAGAGCGTACGGATGAGGGTTTGGAATTGTTTTTCAACTAGGGTTTTAAACGAGATGAAAATTGTCCGAACTTGGGATTTTTGTTTGAGAGGGTATAGCCATGTATATCGTGTGTAATGATCAACGAAGATGACATAATATTTGAAACCATCAACCGAGATGATTGGAGATGTCCAAACATCTGAGAAAATGATTTCAAGAGGGTGAGATGTTGTAACAGTGGATTCATGAAATGGCAATTTGTGGCTTTTATTGGTTGAACAAGAGTTGCAAAACAAGGACGAACAAGACTTAGAAAAAGGTAAGGAATTCTTAGAAACGACATGCTTTAAAATGGAAATTGAAGGATGACCTAATCGAGAGTGCCACTCGGACAAAGTGGTCTTGACACTATGAAGAGCCACAAAAGGAGGTTTGGGAGCTACGGGAATCGGCCACTCATAGACACCATCTCTAGATTTTCCGTGAAGTAGACGCTCCCCCGTTTTTAGATCCTTCACCTGAAAATGGTCATCAAAAAATTCCACGGAAGTGCCATTAGTCCGACATAATTGTTGAATGGAGATAAGATTCTTTTTCATCGTAGGCACACACAACACATGATCAAGATGAATATATGAATCATGCGATGAGCTAGGGATAGAGAAAGAACCAATATGGGTGATGGGCAACGAGGAGCCATCACCAATTACCACTTCTTCACCACCCTTGTACGGAGAATGGATCGCCAAATTGTGGAGATCGGACGTGATATGGTTAGAGGCTCCGCTGTCAAGGAGCCATTGGTCCGGTGCATATGGCGTGACGGAGGTGTTGTGAGCTCGCGGCTGCCACGGACGCGAAGAAGAGCTCCAGTGCGGCGATGGAAGCGGCGAAGGATGTGGACTTCCGTGAGAAGGCGGCAGCTGTGGGCAACGACGGGCGCTGTGCCCATGAACGCCACACAATTGGCAGCGCCCTTGATACTCTGAGGATGGTCGATTTTCTTGCCTTCGCCAATTGGAAGAACCTTGCTGCCGATTGTAGTGCTTCGGGCGGGTGTTGGTAGCAAATGCAGTTACCGGTGGCGTGAACTGCAGCGGCATGGATTGGAGGAGTTTGGCTTCATGACTAAGGAGTTTTTCATGAAGCTCCTCAATCGGAATGATGCTGTCTCGAGCATTCACCGCATCAACAATTGGCTTGTAATCTTCCGGAAGTCCATCGAGGATGTATTGAAGTAAATCTTCGGCATCAAGTGGCTTACCAAGAAGCGTTAATTCATCCGCTTTGTTGATGATGGTCCGCATGTAGTCGTCTATGGTTTGAGATCCTTTCGTACTCCGCTTGAGTTGTTCCTTGAGTTGAAGGATATGCCCCCTTGATGCCTTGCCATACGTTTGGGCAAGAAGGAGCCACGCCTCTCGCACGGATGAGACGCGAGCGACCATCGGCTGTAGGGGAGGAGAGATCGCACCAAGGATTGCCGAGAATAGGAGCCGATCTTGCTGTTTGTATGGGGCAAACACCGGATTCGGAATGGCAACTCCTTCGACGAGGATAGTAGCATTTGGGACGACTGAATCCGGTTGGATAAAACAATCCAACCGATGGCTTTCGAGTAGTGCACGGATTTGAATACTCCAAATCAGATAGTTGGAGGAGGTGAGTTTGGTCACGTTCGACATATTGACCGTGAGAAGAGTTCCATTAGGTTCATTGGGGTTGAACGCCGGAGTGACGTCGGCAGCGGATGAATTTGACATGGTGAGACAAGTAACGTCGGTTACGTGCCCGATCGGGTAGTAAATTCGTGCCCGACCGGGTAGGGCTGAACGTGAGACGAGCGCGGGTCGGCTGAACGAGAGACAGTCACTGATCGTTGAAGAATGATCAGTGGAACAAGGCACGTTGAGCGAGCGAGCGGGGGACTGAATGGGCGGACGAGCGAGCGGATCACGGGACGTTCGATGGCGTGCGTGACAAGATTGATGAACGTCGAGTGTCAGCGAACGGCTGGGGGTTAGTTCTACTGACTGCGGCTGAAAGGTGCAAAAAGGAGGTGCAACAACGGGTTAAGGGGCGCCGACGTGGGAGGCTGAAGTGGCCGACGACGGTAGGAGAAAGACGGCGGCGCTGGTAGGGTGTTTGGATTAGGGTTTTGGCCGGTTGAAAAAAAATTTAGACGTAGGTCTGTTTAGGGCTCTGATACCATATGAAAGGTATGATTCGTCTTATTCAATAATCAAACAAGTACAATGCGTATATATAGATACAGGAAGTAGAAAGAGTAGAAAACCCTAATAAAGAATGAAATTACATAAATGCCCCTACTTCTTATAGAAATACCATAGAAAAAAGGATATGAACGAGTCTCCGCGGAAGAAAGGATCTCGGATGAGCAAACATGGTACCAGAGGTCATTGTAGCCGATGTGGTGCATCCGGGCATAATGTCAGATCGTGTAAACAACCACATGAATCCTAGGTAATTTTTATTTTTGTAAATTTCATATTATATTTTGAGCAAAATTACAACTTTCATTGTTTTATTGTTTTCAGCATGACTATGATGTAGAATCCTCTCACCCGCATGAGTCTCAAAATACATCTTCGTTTTCCCCATACGTTTAGGTAACGTGTATTTCATCGATCATGCGTTATATTGTTTTTATTTTTTTTCTAACATGTTTTTAACATCTATTTTGTAGAATCATAACGGTGTTAGGAAACTCAATTTGAAGATATTTGTTTATGTTTTTTTCTTTTTTAATACGTTAGTATTTACTTTAATTTGAAGATATTTTTGTTGAATAGATTAGTATGCCTTTGTTCTTACATTTTACAATGAGTTTTTTTTAATAATGGATAATTTTGGGTGAAATTTACATTAAAATCAGATAAGTTAAAAAATTACAGCAAAACTGGGACAAAACCGGGTCAATTTCAACAAAACCGGGTCAAAACCGGATCAATTTCAGCAAACCGGATAAAAGTTCCAGCAAAACCGGCAAAAAACTGGGTCAATTTCAACAAAACCGGGTCAAAACCGGATCAATTTCAGCAAACCGGATAAAAGTTCCAGCAAAACCGGCAAAAAACTGGGTCAATTTCAACAAAAACGGGTCAAAACCGGATCAATTTCAGCAAACCGGATAAAAATTCCAGCAAAACCGGGAAAAAACATGGTCAATTTCAACAAAACCGGATCAAAATTTCAGTAAACCGGGTCAAAATTATAATAAATTGGGTTGGGTCAAAATTCAATAAACCAGTCAAAATTATATTAAAACTGGACCGGGTTAATAATTGGGTAAACCAGATTTAATTCAATTTTAATTTTGGTCGGGTCGGGTCGGAAGTCACTTACCAATGCATCTGCGGACAGATTCGAACGAGTGACTGGTACCACAGTTTCTCGTAAAATCCTTGGCTGGTTATGTAACAGAATTTTACACGATGTGGGGAAATAGGCTGAATTAGAAAACTTGAGGGGGGAATAAGATTAAGGGTGATACATGAGGGGGGAATAGGATGAGTGTGATACATGAGGGGGAATAGGCAAAATACCCAAACTTTGGGTGGAAATAGGAGTTTTACCCCTATATTAACGGATTGCGTAGCTTTTCAAAGCAAGCTGAAATTCTCAACACCGAACATACTGTGAGACGAAATCGGCTTATTCCAAATGGAGACCAATGCAAGCGGAAGGAGGCCATCAAAACAACATTATATATGTGTTAGCAAACACAAATTCAAAGAAAATCACAAGAAAAAACATAAGAGAAAGTATGGAACTCAACGGATCGAACAAGGACAAAATTTTGTGTTAACGCAATACCTCACATCGATGGCATCTACAAAAAATCTTCTCAAGATTGAGTAAATTGTGCGATGGAATCGGCATTTTCAGAGGGCAGCCAAGCAAAAGGAGGCCACTAAAACAGCCGTGGCCTTACTCATTACTCACCTTATTATACTGTAATGAAATTTATTTTCCAGATACAATGGTTTCAAGACAGCCTTTAAAATTTCCATATATACTGATATACACACATCCAAATGTATAAAATGACTTGCTATACTGTTATGAATTTTATTTCGCACATACTGTCCTTTCAAAATGACTTTAAAATTATTTTAAACAAGACTTTTTATTTCATAATGAAAACATATTTAATTAAAACTATATATATAAACCACAAATATTTTCCAAGATATCACTCCTATAGTTTGATCAAAATATGAATATTTGTTGGATCATAAACATTTTAAAATCTAAGCTGTATATATATTTAAATAGAAAAAATAGTCCTCTGATGTTAGTATAAAGTAAACTTTTTTTAATATTCTTTGTAGTGTTAAGGATAGTATTGACGATAGCCTTAACAATTTGGAGAAAGTTAACAATACCGTAAAGATTGAAATCGTTTCTATTCTGGAATTGTTTGACTATATCACAAAATCGGACCATAAGATAAATCTACACGTGTTAGTAGTCAATGATATTGTTTTAAGTGATTTTAACCATTTCTAAAAACCTATAGGAAGCTGAGTTTTTCTGCATTACACGAATTGTTAAAGTACTTGGTAACAATGGTTGGGGTTATATAGTGTGTGCTACATATGCTAGAAAGTTAAAGCAAACAACAAATACGTTGTTTTGCAGCTACTGCCATGTCCAAAGCATTGTTGGAACAATGAGGTGTTAAATTTATTTGCTTAATTATGCATAAGTTAGATGTGGTTGTTGCACTTCTGTTTCTAAACGTTTAAACAATTGTATTTTCGACATCATTTTCCAGATTTTAAGTTGAATTTATAGTGGATGATGAGACTAAAGTTGCACATTTTTTCGCTTTCGATTGTGAAATAGCAAAGATCATAAACAAGCAAGCCTCCGATCTTATCGAAAAAGAGGTTTGCATTCCACTTTCTGTTTCCTATATTCCCTTTCATAGGATTGAGAATTAAATGCATGACGATTTTTTTGTATTTAGAACGAAAGAAACGGATCTGTTGTTCCTCAATGCTTGCAGTATTTTGTGGGGAAGACATTTACATTTCAACTCAAACTAACATCCTACAATTTTACTCCAAATCACCAAAACTTCACTGTTTCACTTATGATTCTCGAGGAAAAACGACGGAAAATAGTTACAGTTATTCCAAAGGTATGTCACCTACTTAACAGGTTTTCAAAGAAGTTACTGTAATATGTAGTTTTTTTCCTAACCAATTTTTTCATTCAGTTGGAGGCTTTAGGCTTAGATGGAGATGATAACAAAGTGGAATTATTGTCAAGTTCTACATCTATCAAATCTGTTGAGAAGATTGTTGATACACACCTCCGGGTGGGATCTCGAGACGCGTATGGAGAATCCATTTGATCTCGATCTCTCGAGTAGGATTTGATATGATCTTGGACGACGTCAAGGATGCGACCTGTAATGCTGAGGAGGATGCGACCTGCGCTGCATGAGACACGACCCACGCCGCATAAGAAGCGACTCGCACTGCGAAAGAAACGACCCGAGCGGAACGGAAGGTGGATGCGACCCGAAAGAAGGACGTCGGTCTCGTGACCCGTGCTAGGGCTAGGGAGGAGGAGGCCATGACCTTACCAGCAGGACCCGTGATCCGAGCTAAAGCTAAAAAGCTCAAGGAGGCGATCATCGAGATTCTCATGGCCGTCCAAGTTCAAGACGAGTATTTGAGTCTTCATGAGATTTCTAATATCCGTATCATTCTTCAAGCCGAATCACAACTCGCAACTGTCGATAATTAGAGTAAGTGCTTCGCGTGTACTCTTTTCCCTTCGTTGGTTTTGTCCCACGGGGTTTTCCAACGATGGGTTTTTAATGAGGTCGCGATTCACTTCCGCGATTTAATTATTGACCCGAGGCTTCAAGGCAAGTCCACATATCAAAGACACATTTTACGATTATGTCTTATTTATGACTTTGGATATTTTCTAGGTCATTTACATCTAGCCTTGCATGGCTATCATTTATGTCGTATTTAAGGTCTTGTATGGCTACTTTGACTACATATGGCTGACAATGAGCTTGGTGTTGAACAATCTTTGAATTTTGATTTTAATCTTGAATTTCTTTTGAAGAATTCATCTTGTTGATGTGTCATATCCAGCAAAACCATTGGTGAGTAATATCCAACGAATTGTTCGTTCTTCGTAGGTGTGTAATATCCTCAAAACGAGCCGGTAAATCGAGAGCTTTTTCGCAACTCTCGTGTGACCATTCGCCCCACCCACCTTGTGCGAGGAGTCTTGCGACTCGGCTACAGCAAGGACTATCAGTTCAAACCTTCGTATAGTGCGTCGTTCCAGCGAGGATCGCGTCATGATTCATTGTGTCGAGGAGGATCTCTTGACTAGCCTAAGGGCACTCTTAAAGAATTCTTCCATTGACGGGTGGATGATAGAGGTGGAAGGTGGATGGTGGTGGCAGATTTCTTGAATGGTCTAAGGGCTCTCTTCAAGATTCTTTCGGTGATTATGGAGAATGGAGTTGATGGTGGTTGTCGAAGTGTTTATGGTGGAGTGATGAGCACCACAAGAGGTGTGGAAGCCTTTGGATAAAGTCGATTATGACTTCAATTGTTCTCAGAACAATTTGAAAACACCATGAATTCAATTGTTCCTAGAAAAGTTGAAAACATTAAGTTCTTGATGATCAATCAAGAAAAAAATGTTTATTCTTCGCAAATTTCTAGTCTGTTTATTACAAATGAGGTGGAGTCCTTTATATAGGAAAGACTCCATATCAAAACAAGGAAATTTCATAAATAAACGATTACAAATTTATCTACTTGCCGTTTAGGAAGATTTCCAATTCATTGAGAATCTTCAGTGGAGGAAAGTAGATGATCCCATGGAATAAGATCGGCTTGGAAATATTTTCTAGCCGTTCGAGATCTTCGAAAAATGAAAGTAGAGGATCCGGTGGAATAAAATAAAATTTTGGGGAGATTTTTCTAGTCATGAAATAAATATGAGATATTTATTTCCCGCCTTTCCTTATCCGTGTCACCCGAGCCCATGAGTTTCAGTGGTGCGAATTGTGGCCCAATTCATGTAGAAAACCAATATGGGTTTTCCTTGAGTTGGGATAAAACCATTGGATGTCATAGGTAGAGGAAAATACAGGACTTGAAGGGATACTGATATCCTTGGGCGTCTTCCTATCCGTTGGACGAGATAAGGTAAGATCTTTATATTCCATCCTTCCAAATCCATGTGGTATGAGCCCTTTAGTATTTCCTCATGACTGTCTCGCGACTCCCATGTTTTCTTGTCTACCCGTGACGGATTGATCCACGATCTTATGATCTTGCCATGTGTAAGTTGGTCTCGAGAAAGTTTTCTCCATTTTGTTCCTTGGTTTAATGCCTCGTCGGTGTGACCTCTTTTTGTGCAGTGACTCTTCTGAGGACCTCATCATTCCCTCCCCACTACAAGTGATTGTCCTCAAATCATAACCGGTAGGTTGTCCATGGTGGTAAGAAATTTGGTTGACCCACTCTAGCCTGTGGTAGGAGTCATCTCTTATTAGTACTTGCTTCAGACTCCTCATCTTGGTTTTCCATTGCATTTTTTCTTCTTGTTCCACAAATGTACTTAGAACTTTGCTAGTGACATGGAGCTCCCCATTCTATGGATACATGATTTCTTTGTCGAGGGTTTCTTCTCCAGCTCCAAGCATTGGTATTAATTATTTTCTATCCTTTATGAGCATATCTTATGGACATTCATGAGTCATGTGTCCTTGTTTATCGTTCTTTTTCTCGGTCATGATCTCTGATGCCATGCCCATATAGAGGTCCCATTTCCCTTTTTGCTCTCTTTGACTTTTGTGTCGTGGTATGAACGCAAAGTATTTGTTCGGTTGGTCGTGGCTTGCTTCTTCTTTATCTGTTGCTCGAATTAGATTGAAAAATGAAATATCTTGCAAATCATGGTAGCTTTGTCTTTGTACCTCTCTAGCAATCCGTACATTTAAACCATCCAGAAATTGATCCATAACAAATTATTCATCTTCATCAATTTCCAACCTACTTCGAAGATGCTCAAATTCTTCAAAGTACTCTTCGACAGTCCGACTTCCTTGGGTTAATTTTTGATATAGTCGTTCGAAATCTCTATAGAAGTGTGGTGGTACATACCTCCTTCGCATGAGGGCTTTCATTTCCTTCCACATAGCGACTTGTTCAAGACGTGTACGACGTCTAACACTCAGCTCACGATCCCACCAAGTAAGAGCATCATTTGTGAGTTGTGTTGCTGTGTATTATACCTTTTTGCGCTCTGTGTAGATGTAACATTCAAAAATATGGTCTATATGCTTTTCCAATCGAGATAAGCTTTTGGGTCAATTCTTCCAGCAAAAGTAGGTAGTTTCAACTTTAAAGTGTTGTCTTTGTGTTCATGTTGTTGTCTCTGAGGTGGTTCCTCGTCTGATTTTTCATGCTCGCATATGATGTGGTGTCCTTTTGGTCATCTAGGCCAATCTTCGTCCTTATCCTCAAGATCATGTCGAGGTGGTGCTCGACGTTCTCATCATCTAGATTGAGGATTTGATTGTTCTGCTTCTTCAAGGTGATTCATTCTAGACTCCATTCGTAGGAGCATTTGCATAATCGCGTCGAGTTTGTTGTTGTAGTGAGAGTTGTCTCCTTGCTTTGCCATATGCTTTTGTTACAACTTTTTTTCTTAGAAGCGTACCGTTGGTCCTTTAACCGGGATCTGATACCAAAATGATACACACCTCAGGATGGGATCTCGGGACGTATATGGAGAATCCGTTTGATCTCGATCTCTCGAGTAGGATTCGTTGTGTCAAGGAGGATCTCTTGACTGGCCAAGGGCACTCTTCAAGAATTCTTTTGTTGACAGGTGGATGATAGTGGTGGAAGGTGGATGATGGTGGATGATCTCTTGACTGGCATAAGGGCTCTCTTATATATTCTTTCGACGATGGTGTAGGATGGAGTTGATGGTGGTTGTCGAAGTGTTTATGGTGGATGATGGACACCACAAGAGGTGTGGAAGCCTTTTTATATAGTTGGATATTCCCGGAACAATTTGAAGACATATGAATTCAATTGTTCCCGAAAAAAGTTGAAAATATTAAGTTCTTGATAAATAATCAAGAAAAAAAGAGTTTATTTTCTACAAATTCTAGTCTGTTTATTACAAATGAGGTGGAGTCCTTTATATAGGAAAGACTCCATATCAAGTCACCTGAGCCCATCGGTTTCAGTGGTGCGGATCGCCGTCCAATTCAATGTAGAAACCGACGTGGGTTTCCTTGAGTTGGGATAAAACCGTTGAATGTCATTGGTGGAGGTAAATACATGACTTGAAGGGGTATTGATACTCTTAGGCGTCTTCCTATCTATTGGACGGGATAATGTAAGATCTTTATATTCTATCCTTCCAAATCCATATGGTATGAGCCCTTTAGTATTTTCTCGTGATTGTCTCGTGATTCTTATGTTTTCTTGTCTACCCGTGAAGGCTTGATCCACGAGCTTCTGATCTAGCCATGTGTAAGTAGGTCTCGAGAAAGTTTTATCCATTTTGTTTCTTGGTTTAATGCCTCGTTGAAGTGACCCTCTTTTTATGCAGTGACGTTGCTGAGGACCTTATCATTCCCTCCCTATTGCAAGTGATTCGTCCTCGAATCGTAACCAGTAGGTTGTCCATGGTGATAAGAAATTTGGTTGACCCACTCTGATAATTTTGAATTGTGATTGATTTCATTAGAATGAGCCTAAACGGCTATATGTACAAAAAGAGAAGATTAGACCTAATTACAAGATTAGACCTAATTACAAAAATTACTTTTATGCCCTTGTACATGTATATCCTTTACACGCCCCCTCAAGATGGAGCACCCGTGGTGAATCCAATATTGGAACATAAGAGCTCGAATGGTAGTCTTGGGAGAGGCTTCGTGAGAATGTCTGCAAGCTGATCAGCAGCTCGAACATGAGTGACCCGAAGAGTGGTCGACTCAACCAGGCCGCGAACGAAGAGATAGTCGAGAGCCAACTGTTTCATCCGAGAGTGGAAAAATGGCTTAGCACTTAGATATGTTGATCCAATGTTGTCGCAGTAGATGGTGGGTGGTGATGATGGCGTGATTCCAAGCTCAGATAGTAAGGCAATGACCCAAAGGACCTCTGCGGCGGTGGACGCAATAGATCTGTATTCAACCTCGGTAGACGAATGAGAGAGTCCTGTTTGCTTCTTAGACGAACAGGAAATAGGATGCGCACCAAGGAAGAGAAGATACGCTCCGGTGGACTTAAGATCATGAGAGTCTCCAGCCCAATCTGCATCGGTAAAGGCATGTAAGGAGAGGGTGTTGTGTGCGGATAAGAAGATACCTCGATCCTTCGTGCCAGCAAGATAACGTAAGGCTCTTTTAACGGCTTGCCAATGAACATCCGTGAGAGCATGCATGAATTGGGACAGCTTGTTGACAATGAAGCTTACGTCTGGTCGTGTGAGGGATAGGTATTGTAGTCCCCCAACAATGGACCGGTATTCCATTGGATTGGAGAGGGAAGTGCCGGTTTCAAGTGTCATACGTGATGTTGACGGCATGGGTGTAGGGACAGGCTTTGATTCATGCATGAGACAGCGATTGAGAAGATCGTTGATGTACTTTCGTTGAGTCAAAAGTAGACCATCAGATGTCCGCGTTGCTTCTACCCCGAGAAAGAATGATAGGTGGCCCAAGTGTTTGATGGAGAAACGTGCGGCTAAGGCATCAATGAACTGCTGTACCCGTGATGCGGAATTGCCTGTAATAACAATATCATCAACATAGACCAGCACATACAATTGTAGCGCGGAGGTGTCCGCCAGAGAGTTTGTGAAACCGCGAGCTAGGAGAAATGTGCGAAGCTCAGAATACCATGCTCAAGGGGCTTGTTTAAGTCCGTAGATTGCTCGCTGAAGTCTGCACACATGATGAGGTTGAGTTTGATCAATGAAACCCGGGGGTTGAGACATGTATACCTCCTCCGAAAGACGGCCTTGAAGAAAGGCATTATTGACATCAAGTTGTCGTAGAGACCATCCGCGGGAGACAGCAATACTCAAGATGACACGAATGGTGGTAGGCTTTACAACCGGGCTGAATGTCTCATGATAGTCGATGCCCGGTCTTTGATGAAAACCCTTTGCAACAAGTCGAGCTTTGAATCTTTCCACAGATCCGTCTTGTTTTCGTTTGATGCGAAACACCCATCGGCAACCAAGGATATTCTTTGCTTGAGTGGCTGGAACAAGCTGCCACGTTTGATTGCGATGTAAGGCTTGTAACTCGGCATCCATTGCTTCACGCCATCTAGGATCCTTTAAGGCTTGAGTGATATTGGCCGGTTCATTTTCTACCTGAGCAACAAGAGCAGATCGATTATTGTTCTTATTAATATTACTCTTTGAACGAGTAACCATCGGGTGAGAATTGGTTCTAGGACGTTGTGGTGGCACGTCCAAGATGATGAACTCAGGAGACTGTGATGATGTTGGTGGTGCAACATCTGGAGGAGTCGGAGACCGAGAGACAATATCCGAGGGTTGCGGCGGTGAAGGATCCGAGCTTAGGGGCTAAGACGACAATGGAGCAATGAGCGGCGGCGATAAGGATGGTATAGGACTGACACAAGGTTAAGGGTTGACAACGGTGTTTGGCATTTTGGTTTGTGGGAAGAATTTGGTAGGGTCGGCAAAGGGATAGATAGACTCAAAGAATTGAACATGACGTGAGACAAATATACGCGACCTAAGAGGGTCAAGACAAACATACGCACTTTGGGTGGATGAGTACCCTAGGAAGACACATGGATCAGACTTGGTTTCTAATTTGTTTGCTGTATAAGGGCGTAACCATGGGTAACATAGACATCCAAAGACGCGAAGCTTAGTGTAGTTTGGTGGTTGTTGGAATAGACACTTGTAAGGGGAGGACATACGAAGAGTAGGTGTCGGGAGTCGGTTAATGAGATAAACTGCTACGGAAAATGCATAAGACCAATAGGATAGGGGCATGGAGGAATGCGTGAGAAGGGAAAGACCCGTTTCTACTATGTGCCTATGTCGTCTTTTAGAGATGCCATTGTGTTCGGGAGTATGTGGTGGAGATGTGTAATGAGAGATGCCATTAGAGGAGAGAAAAGAACGCAAGGCAATGAATTCACCCCCGTTATCGGAATAAAGTGTTGAAATACTTTTTTCGAATTTGTTTTCAACAAGTGATTTGAATTGAATGAATGTGTCACAGACTTGGGATTTGGTTTTGAGTGGATACAGCCATGAATAACGTGTATAGTGATCTACGAATAGGACATAATATTTAAAACCATCAATGGAATAAATAGGAGATGTCCATACATCGGAAAAGATCACTTCAAGAGGACGAGAAGTGATAAGAGTGGAAGTTGTGGCTTTTATTACGACAACAAGCATTGCAAAACAAGTGAGGGGATCCCGAGACAATGGTAGTCCAAAAGTTTTGAGAACTTTATTCAAAATGAAAGACGACGGATGACCTAAACCAGAATGCCACTCGGACGAAGTTGTCTTGACACTATGAAAAGCATGAAAAGGTGACGGGGTACTAGATGGTACGGGCCACTCATAAACTCCATCTTTAGTGCTTCCTTTCAGAAGTTGTGCCCCCGTGCTGAGATTCTTCACCTGAAAATCATACGGAGAAAATTCAACGGATACGTCATTATTTTTGCACAACTGATGAACTGAAATCAAATTCTTGCATATCTTAGGCACACATAGAACATTCCGTAAAGATAACGGTCTAGTGTTAAGAGGTATAGAGATGGAACCCGTGTGTGTGATGGTAACCCGTTGCCATCACCGATAACTACATCGTCACTGCCGCGGTAAGGAGAGTGAATGGAAAGGTTGGAGAGGTCCAACGTAATGTGATGAGACGCGCCACTATCCAAGAGCCATGAGGTTGCATCATAGGTAGAGGCAACGACATGATGAGCTTGCGGGCGTGGCTGCCAATTTTGTGAAGAATTCTGCCACGGTTGCATCGGTGGGTTCTCAAGTATACCGGGTGAGGAGACAAGGTGGAAGCACGGACAGCGTTGAACGCTGTGGCCGTGAACACCACTTGCTTGACACCGGCCTTGATAGCCACGGCGTGTTGGTGAATGCTGACGAGGACGACGAGACCAATTTGATGAGCCGGACGAGCGAGAATTCTTGGAGCACCGTTTGATTTTGTCACGAAGTTGAAGAAGATGGCCGCGAGACGCTTTGCCATAGGTGTTGGCGAGTGTCTTCCACGCCTCGTAGGTGGAAGGGGCGCATGCAATGAGAGGCTGAAGGGAGGCCGATATGGCTCCAAAGAGGGCTGAGAAGAGGAGACGATCTTATTGCTTCCATGGATGGAAATTAGGGTTGTCCTCGATGAAGCATTGGAGATTGTGTCCTTCAAGGAGGGCTCGAACCTGAACATTCCATGTGAGGAAGTTGGTCGGCGTCAGCTTGGTAATATTGGTCATGTTTACCGTGAGAAGAGTGCTGAGCGGATGTTGTGGATCAAAAGTTGGAGCCGCATCGGAGAGACGGACGGTAGGGTTACTGGTTTGGCCGGCCATTGGTGGAGGAAAGGACGGGGGCGGCTAGGCAAGAGATGCAAGACTGAAGATGCAAGGCGCGGGGCGAGGCACAAGTTAGGAGGCGGGCGCGAGACGAGAGGCGAGAGGCGCGAGGCGAGGGCGAGACGATAGGCGAGACGCGAGGCGCGAGGCGAGAATGACGGCCAGGCAGATCTGATTTCGGTTGGAGGCTTTTTGTGAGGGCTAGGACGACGGCAAGGGAGGAGAAAAAGAGGGTGAACGGCGGAAGAGGAGGACAAGAGGAGGAGCGGCGACGGCTTGAAGAGGAGGAGGGCCGGCCGAGAAATTCAAATTTTAGGGTTAGGGTTGTCGTTAGACTTAATCAGCTCTGATACCATGATAATTTTGAATTGTGATTGATTTCATTAGAATGAGCCTAAACGGCTATATGTACAAAAAGAGAAGATTAGACCTAATTACAAGATTAGACCTAATTACAAAAATTACTTTTATGCCCTTGTACATGTATATCCTTTACACACTCTAGCCTATGGTAGGAGTCATCTCCTATTAGTACTTGCTTCAGACTCCTCATCCTGGTGTAGATGACCTCATCAATTGTTGAGCAGGCTATTATGACTAAAAGGAAAAGAGTTGATCGAGGAAAGCGAGTCTGACTCAATTGATTAGACTTTATTGGTGTTTTCAAAATTTCTAAAGTTTTTGGAATTGAAGTTTTTTTCCTGCATCATTGTCTTTCAGCTTTGTTTCAATTTGAACTCTATGTTGTTTGCTTAAATTTAAGATTTTTTTTCCAGTAATGCTACATTGTTTGTTCCCCTAAAATACCAACCTAACAAACACACATAAAAAATAACAAATAACTTTGTTTCGTGTGGCATACCCGTGTCATTGCGTGTGAGTCCAAGACTGTGGCATTTGTGGTTTTCCATCATTTTTATCGCATCCAATGTTGCTCCAATGTAAAAAATTAATACATACATGAGAAACAAAGGTTTATCAGAAATTTATATTAACCAAAGCAAAACAACCCATAGATTCAATACGTTGCCTAAAACAAAGCAGGTTAGGTAATATAACATTTTCCGAATAAAGGAAATCTTGGTAAAAAAATAAAGAAAATGATCATCTCGTTTTCATACGTATTTCTTGCACGATTTAGGAGACGTTTTCGATACATATGTGATGTTTTACGTATGATTCCGTATCCGTTTTACTTGCTTTCGTGCTTTTCATGTTCTTACAGGTTTTTACGCGTATTTGGACCATTTTGGAGCTAAAGGAGCATGCACGGAGCTAAGGAGCAACTTCGGGGATCATCACGGGACAAACGGGACGAGATTGAGCATGGAAAAGCCTCACCCGGTCGGGCACAACACTTGCACGATCGGGCAAAACCTACGGCCACAATTGTGTACCATTTAGCACGACTCGGGCAAGCATGCCCGACCATTTTGCCTTGTGCCCGAGCGGGCACACATGCCATGCCCGATCGGGCATCATTCCAGCCACACAGCACGCACGACTTGCCCTAGCCATGCCCGAGCGGGCACACTCAATGCCCGAGCGGGCCGCGGCCCGTAATTGCTCTAAACTTAAGTAAACTTAACTTAAAACATAAGGGAACTCGTGGGGCAATTTGGGCAACAATTGGACCGACTTAGGAGGCTTAAAAGGAGGCAAAAAGACGTCATTACAACAAGCTTACAGAGGAGAACAATTCAGCGAAAGATAGAGCAGATTCTTGCGAGGAGATAAGCGAGGAGCATTGGAGATCAAGCACCACCACTTCGGTTTTGTTTGGTTTTTATGTTCCTTAGACTCTCTACTATGTTTATGTTTCTTTACAGACGCATGAGCGAGTAGTTCGTTTGTTCTAGGAGAAGGGATTAGCCCTTGGCTATCCCGAGACCGCTTTTGATCTATTTTGAATGCATCTTCCCGTTTTAGTTCATCTATTCTTTATCAGAGTGCTATAATTTACTTGTGTTTACAAAGGCCACGTAGACACATGTGTTAGAGATTAGGAGAA
Source organism: Gynandropsis gynandra (assembly GCA_036759665.1). NCBI lineage: Eukaryota > Viridiplantae > Streptophyta > Magnoliopsida > Brassicales > Cleomaceae > Gynandropsis > Gynandropsis gynandra. The sequence continues at coordinate 7,808,639 of CM071862.1, forward strand.
GGACCGAAAGGAGAATTCTAGTCTTGGAAGATCAGGTTTAGAACAACCGAGGTTAGGCCACGAAAGTAGGGTAGCAACAGTTGAGGGTGAACGAGTGAATCATGGAGCCTATGGGTTTAGTTCAAGGTGTCAGCCACGAAAGTAGGGGGCAGCTTGTCTAGATCACGTGTCTATGCCTTGAGAGAGGGTAGATATCATCTTAGGATCGTCCGCCTTACATAGCTTTAACTGGGATTGCATTGTAGATAGGTTAATCGTTGGTTTTGGTAGTCTTGTGGTGAAACCGGTTTCCTAGGACGGTTGTCTCATCGTTAGAACCCGAGTAGTTTATTTACTTTCAGTATTTCATTCCTCATCCACATTCTTTCGTTAGCAAGTTTGATTCCTAGTTCGAGTTTAGGTAGTGTTGCGTAGTCTCTGTGGGATCGACACCTAAAATACTACACACGTGCCGTGCACTTGCGGGTAGTTTAAGTTATTTTATTTAACTCTGATACGCATCAGAAAAAATGCACCCCACAAGATAATTCAACAAATATAAGCCTATTTCAACCACGAAATCTGTATCCACACAAGAAAAAGGTTACCAAATAGCTTATTTCAACCATCATCGATATCAACCATAATAAAAATTAGCATTTGTTAGAATTGGTAGGACAAAAGCTGATGTCAATGTTGCCTAAATCAAAATAGATTATAAAAACTACCGGAAAAAAGGAAATCGTTGTACAAAATAAAGGAAACATGCACTATCACAAGTCAATTAAACCATTATAAGAGCCGCTGTTAACCACGAAATCCATACATGCATACACAATCAAAAGGTTACCAAATACTGTATTTCAGCCATCATCGAGATTAAAATTAAAACATCTACTGCTGCCACAAGGATTCACAACCATATACACACAATTTAAGGTGTAGTGGTGTTTGAAAGCCACCAAACCAAACACCTAAGTAATCTGTCGCACCTTGAAGTCGGTCTTTCTACGAACATTGAGGAAAAAATATACAACACTCAGGAAAAGCTTAAGAGAACCATCGAATCCTACCTCTTCGAACAAATAAGTCCATGATTCTTTCACCCTTGATCAATTGTCGCAGGTTGTACCATCGTTTGTCGTGAAACCCATCACGCAGGTTGTACCGTCGTCCGTCTTGAAGCCCATCTCGTAGGTTGTGAAGCCCGTCGTCCATTATGAAGCCCGTTGATAACGTCTATTTTGTTATAGTATTTTAGCCTCTTTTATAGTTAGTTTCATAATTCATTTGAACTTTACCAAGCATTAAAGCATCACTTAGTCCTCTTTTAGCGTTTTCTCGTGTAATTGTAGGAAATGAAATATCGTGAGACAAACACGAGTAAATGAAGCAAAACTAAGCAAAACCACTCTCCTATCAACTATACACGGTCAGTATCCAAAGAATCATAAACCGGAGAAGAGAAATGGAAGCAATGGCCGCTTACCAAAAAATAGAAACAATGGCCGCTTACAAAAATGGAAACTTTCGGTGGTTGGAGCAAAAATGGAAAATTTTGGTTGCTATAACAAAAGTAAGAAGCGCACGGTTGCAACATGAAAAGGAAACATGGTTTACATAAAATAGAAACAAGTTGCTGGAACAAAATGTAAACTTCCAACCGCCTACACAAAAATGGAAAGATTGCCGCCTACATGAGAATTGGAAACTGCAACCGTCAAAGATAGAAAATGGAAATGGCTGCTGGAACAATTAATGGAAATGCAAGAACAAGAAAGAAGGCAGCAAAACAAAGAGGAAAAGGAGGAAAAAGGAAAAGGAAATCGTTGCTGAACATGATGAAAGTAATATGCCTATTATGTAATATTTGAATAGTCTCGGGATAAAATTGTAATTATTAAAAGTTAATAATTATATAAGAAACGAAAATTAGGTTTTTGTTATTATATTACACAATCACAAAATAAAACCCTAGTAGCCGTCAAACAGAAAAACGAAGAACGAAACAGTTTCGTTCGTCGGAAATTCCGCACCAAAGGTTGAAGGCAAATCCCGATCTCGGCGTGGATACGCGTAGAGGGATTGTACCATCAAGCCTCACATCCGACAATCATCACGTTCAACGCTACAGGTACCCTGAAATTGTTTCTATATTTGTTTGTCGTTGAATATCCGTGAAAAACTAATCCAGACATGACTAGATCGTTATTCGGGTTGATTAAAACACGTTTCCACATAATCAAATCAACCCTACAGTGGTAACGGAGCGTCTGGCTGCATGTTTAGGATTAGTTTTTTCGAATTTTTGTGAAAAATCGGATCGAAAAGCGGGAAATTCGCGCGCGACACGAACCATTGCTACAAAACGCAGGCGGAGAAGAGGAGCGCCTGGGCGATGGCCGACGCCCTAGCTGGCCGGACGAGGGTCGTCCGTCGCAGGCGAAGGGCCGGTCGGCGTGTCCCAGACCGGCGCGGCACAGGAAAGGCCGAGAACGGCCGATGCAAAATCGCGCGAGAGAGAAATCGCAGTGAGTCGCACGGCGTTCCGCAGGCGTTCCACGGGCGATTGGTCGGCTTGGCGCGAGTCGACTCAGGAGGGCGAGTGACGGCGAGCCGGCGGGAGCAACTGTTGCCACCAATCGACGACCGACGAATCCGAACCGCGAGCGAAAGGGGTCTGCCGCGAGCGAAGGGGTTCGAAGGTGCAAGGAGCGGACGGTTTCCTGGGCT
>CM071862.1:7849130-7873095 GCA_036759665.1 Gynandropsis gynandra
ACGATCCGTATTCTTGCGGAAGCGTTAGTCTAGGTTTTATTACTTGAGCTTAACGCGCATCAAATATGTTCCATCCATATCGGGATCGTGGCATCGCTCATAGTCGTCCAGATCAAGACCTAAAAAGTATTCTTCGTGATCAGCACAAAGAATACTTCGAATATCCTAAAAAACAAAAAATAGCCATTATTACCCTCTGTGACCCTTGTTTTCCTTGTGACCCTTGTATAATTGTTACCTTAGAATCTCCGATCAGCCTTATGACGTCTACGTACTTCAGGTTAATACTGGATTTAACCATCTTCTTGCAGATTCTTGGGCATGATTGATCCGCATCCATAACATCAACATACCATCCCTTTCCGGCCAAACTAAGGATGGTTTCGAAAGGGAGTAACTGCAACATTAAAAAATAAGAATGCAAAAAGTATGAAAAAAAATCAAGGTATTCGAATAATATATACAACTTACCATTAGTGGGATCATGAAACCGCCACAATACCATTTTGGTTTCGGTGATTCCCCGCTAACGTACTTTCGACAAGTATCCACAATCTTCTCGAATGTGTAACGGCCCCATGGAAAGCCTTCACAAAATTCCAAATCATCAACCATGTCAATGAGATCATGCCTGATAGAGTTGTCTGATGAAGGCTTGTGAGCAATAACTTGCGCCAACAACAACAAAGTTGCCAACCTCTTTCGGTCCTCGTCATTCTTCGCCTTCACAAGCTTTCCAATGATTTGTACGGGGGTCACCTTTCCACGGCCGAAATACTTCCGCCTGAATGTATCACCCCTTTTGGACTCCCATCCTTTGGGATATGGTCCGTAGTTCAATCCGGAAATTAGTGCGTGCTCCACTATAGAGTACCGGATGGGAACACCGTTTAAGACGAACCACAACTCCTTCTTGTCCCGTACAATCCTGGAGTGATTTAGGAGGATAGACATTTGAACCTTAGTCAATGTGGAATCACATTGGAAATGGAATAAATGCTTAAATTGCGATTCCTTCTCGAAGTAATGCACGTCGTATTCATCTAAGATTCCTCTCAGCTTCGTTATTGTCTCGTGAGGATAACACTTGGTGGTGATCTTTGACATTTTGTCCATGTGTTTGAATTCATACACAAACTTCGGCATTGGGGTCACCTGCAAAATGACCAATTAATTAAAGAATACATTATACTTCTACCGACTCAAGCGACCCATGCGACTCAACCGTCCAGTGCGACTCAACCGACCCATCCGACTCAACTGACCCTTTGACTCAACCGAACCATGCGACTCAACTGACCCATGCGACCCAAACCGACTCACTAAGACAACCGACTCAAACGACCCTTAGACCCCCTGCGACGCTCAAACGACGATTGCGACCCAAACCGACTCACTGAGACAACCGACTCAAACGACCCTTAGACTCCCTGCGACACTCAAGCGACCATTGCGACCCAAATCGACTCACTCAGACTCAACAGACTCACTGACACTCACACCCATTTCAAATCAATAAACCATTCTGGGACTCGACAGCCTGCAAAACCCTAGAAATCACCGCTCAACCGACCATCGCGACCCAAACCGACTCACTCAGTCAACCGACTCTTGTGACTCAACCGACTCACTGAGACTCAACCGACTCTTGACACTCACACCCATTTCAAATCAATAAACCATTTTGGGACTCGACATCCTGCAAAACCCTAGAAATCGATCTACTTACACTTATTGACGCCATTGAAGATTGACTCGTGCTCTTTTCTCCACCACTGCTGATTCTAGCCATTTCCTTCTTGCCAACTTCGAATCGATCCCTCTCAAGTTCGAAATCACTTGTTCTTTCTTGGCTTTTACTCTCCTAGAATGCGGGTTTGGCTTTTACTCTCCCAGAATGCGGATTTTTTCACGTTGGAAAATTAAGGTAAATTTGTCTTTTCTCTAGTTTTTTTCCGATTAAATAATTATTTTAGGAAGGGTATTTTTGAAGCGTTTTAACCGTACGAGGGTATATCTGATATTCCGCTAGTTAAATGATAAATTTTGTACATTCCATTTGATTTTTCTTATTTTGTAATCCTACAAGACTTATGTTATAACTTGTGTAATTTTGTCACATCTAAATTGATACACGTGGATGCTTAAACATGTATAACTAAAAACAATATGCTTAAATTAACAAATATATACATGCTTGCGAAAAACCAAAATCTAAAATTAATTAAATGATTATCTAAACGTCACAATTTAATTATTATGTATATACAAAAATTTACTTTTCATAGATCATCGATTCTTATGTGAATTACTCTAATCTATTTTTACATAATTATAAATAAAAATATAAATAATTTTTAAAAGAAAATAAATATACATAAATTACAATTCAAGATTTTAACTATGATAATTTTGGTTCAAAATGATATATAATTTTTTATAAAAAACGATTAATCTGTCGGAAAAATTAAAAAAATTGCAATGAATATCATAAGGTAATAAAAATATTTTTACATTTATAATAAATCAATTAGGTGAAATTGACACATTCTCATATTTATCTTTTTGGATCGTATTGTTTTTTTTTTATCATCGATGAAATTGAATCTCCATCTCCCTTTGTATATTCATATAAAATTATAATTTTCTATAAATTTTGTAAGTTTATGTATATAAATCTAATTTTATATTTAACGATAAAATTTTAGTATTTAATAGAAATAATACATCTCTTGAATCATATACTTTTCTATTATTATTCTAACAAAACAATTGCTAAATAAATAGATCAAATAATTTTGGTTATTTGTTGTAAATTTTTTTAAATATACTACAAATATTAGATTAGTAAGTGCTTTTAAAAAAATTCTTTGAATACGATATATAACCTTGAAAATAAATCACATGATATATTAAGGAATAATATTATGATATCTCCATTTGATTTTGAAAAATTAAGTCATTGTTTAAAACTTCATTTGATATATTTAAAAAACTATAGTGTTTAATCAATACCATCAAAATATATAATTTGTTCAATAAAATTATCTTATAGTTTCTAGATTGAGAAAGTGTAAAAAAGAAACATTATCGAAAGACATGATGCAAGTAACATATGATAGAAAAATTTCTAAAGATATGAAAAGAACACAATCCATTAAAAAATTTTAAAATTAAAATATTTTTTATGTAATAAAATATATCTTTAATGTATTCACGTATGTCTCCATCTCCTCAATAGGATCCCCATCAAGTACACGAGTTACAATAAATAGTTGATGGTTAGAAAAAAAAATTGTATGAAGTGACATAATATGATACATGTAATTTAGATTTTTTGACAATTCTTCATACATTCCGGCATAATTTCATATCCATCAATATATTGTAGCATACAAAAATGTTAAACATTAATAAATAACTTATAAAAAAATTAATAGAGCATGTTATTAATTGAAATTATACTATACAATTGATTTAATAAGATCTAAAGCCTTTATGATTGTTAGTTTGACAATTTCGTGATAAATTGTAACAAAAATTGTAACCTCCTCGCCATTGCCAACATCCATTTCAACATGATATCTAATAAAAAAGTTACTAATATACATTAAGAATCACATGTAATAAGAAGTAAAAACAATGAAATGAAGTAATTATGAAATGCAAAACTATTCAAACCAACAACGGTTGAATGGTTGCACAACATGCAAAGTAAAGTATTTTCTGACTCCTTCAATTTTTTTGAAAATTTTGCACATAACTCCAACTATTTTTTGACAAACATCAATGGCTCTCACTGTGCATATGAACCTGACCTCCTACGTTTACAAAAAAGAAAATCAAATTAACTTACAAAATTATATATTTACATTCATATTTACCAAATTAAAGTTACCTTATTATAAAATTTAGTTATGTAGTTATATAAATCAACAATTGTATTAATTTTTATTTTAACACTATTACTCGAATCGCTACCTTTGATACCATTATCAAAATCATCTCTCATAGTAAATCAAATAGAAATACAAACCATTAGAATAATGAACATCAAATTTTGTAGTTTAAACAAATATAGTCACGTTATATGATACCTTTTCCATAACTTCTCTGTTTATAATCGACAAAAAAAATTTTGTTATTGATGTTGAGTTAAGATACAATTGACCTATTTGTTATAGAAGGTGAAGGAAATTAGAAATTTGGATAACTAATTAAATATGAAAAACAAAATAAAAATCACAACTGAAACTTTTCATACCTTCTAAAAATTTCGAGTTTAAACTTATGACTATAACAATCGGTGGATGACCTCCAAATACATCTAATTTGCTTTGTAAATCAATTGATTTTTGGTCCCATGCTATTAACTACATTCCAAGAAGTCGAAACCAAACTCTGTGTTTTGACGAACTATTCCCATTATGAAAATCTTTCATTAGTCTAACGTTTCCAATGATATAAAACATAAACAACGTCACGAAAATAATACAAAAAATGAAATTATTAAATATTTAGCATATTAAAATTTTGAAAATTATAAGCCGGGAGTTCAACATTTAGGTTCTCAAGGCTATAAAGTCAACGTACATCTTGAATGTGAATATTCCTTTGATGATTGATATTGCATTGTTACTAAATTCAGTCAAATTTGTTGAAATAGTGAAATGGATCGAAACCCTAGAAACTATCAATTAGGAATTATCGTTGCTCCTAACCATATGAGTGAATTGATATAAGATATTAAAATCTATAGAAGTTTGATTTATAGTTATCTAAAATAATAAGAATTAATTTTTTTATAATAACAAAAAAATAAAACAACATAAATTTTGAGATTAACTTTAATATTATAAAGAGATTAGAATTAAAATTATATATATAAAAGTTGTTGTAGAAGAAGGCTTCTCAGCCCTCCACAACCTCCACATCAGCAACAAATTTTATATATTTAATTTAGTTTAGGAAATTCCATCGTTTTTTTTCTTTTTTCCATCTTATACTCCACCTCGGTATTTTAATTTAATTTCATTTACCCTCTTCCTTAATTTAGTTTCATTTAACGGTTGCTCCCACTCTCTCCACACCAGTAAATACACCGAAGTTGCTCCCACTCTCTTCACATCGTTCCATCTTCACTCTCCCCCTTCCCCTCCCCCACTCCCCCACCAGTAAATACACCAGAAAACTCCATCTTTTTTTTACGCCATCTCTTACTCCATGGAGCCGTTTGGGGCTACTGTTTCCGTCGCGCAGCGCTACTGTCACATCGCTTTCAGCCGCCACCGCTTCCTTTTCCGGTAACATCGGCCTCTCGGATTATCTCCGCCTTAGGTATGTCTTTCCCTCTCCCTTATCGCTTCTCCTAAATCGGCTACTGGTCCGCTTACCAAATCGGCCTCTCGGATTATCTCCATCAATTCACATGTATATACATATGCGTGTCTTGATTTGGGTCTATTTGTGGTTTCCATTTTAGGCAGCATTGTTGGGTCCGCGCACCAAGTTCTATCTTGATGAGAAGTATCTAGCTGATTTAAGCAAGAATGAGAAGCATCCAGCTGATTTACTTCTGAAGAAATTGATTGGATTTGAGTCATTAAATGGGAAGCTATTCCCAAGTTCTATCTTGATCGGATCTAAGGATTACTAAGTGAGGCGTAGATTAGGAACGGGTGGTCAGTACAAGGAGATTCAATGGCTGGGGGATAGTTTTACAGTGAGGCATTTTTTCGGGGACTTGAACCATTAAGTTCAGAAATTTCCTCTCTGTTAACGCTTTGCCACCTGAATATACTTCAGTACTTCAGCGGATTCTATGATGAAGAAAGAAAAGAATGTTTTCTGGTAATGGAGTTAATGCACAAGGATTTACTAAGCTACATGAAGGAAAACTGCGGACCTAGAAGGAGATATCTCTTCTCCATTCCCGTTGTGATCGATATCATGCTGCAAATTGCTAGGGGCATGGAGTATCTTCATGCCAATCACATCCGCCATGGAGATCTCAATCCGACTAATATTTTCTTGAGAGAGAGGAGTCACACCGACAGATATTTTCATTCCAAGGTATCAGGGTTTGCTTTATCTTCTGTCAAAATGCAGTCTTCAACGGCGTCAAACACATCAGATCCTATAATTTGGTATGCACTTGAAGTTCTAACCGAGCTTGAACAAAACCCTAATGGTACCCCGAAATCAAAGTTTAAAAATTAGCGTAAATTTTAAATTTTTAATATTTTCATTTATTTGTAATAAATTTAAGAGTTAAATGCATTAAATTATCATTAGCGTGTATATAGGGGGTGTGACTCTGCAATGGAAAGTCAGCAGATTTGCCGATGATAGACGATTTGATTTTCTCTTTTTATCAATCCCTACAACAATAACGTCAGATATATTAATGATAAATAAAAATGAGCATTAATATCAAACTTGCCCAAAAAAATAAGTTAATGTGAGTGAGAGAGAGAATGGCGGACTTATGGAGAGTTCTATTTTCAGTTATAGGATTCTTTATTTTTAATAAATTACAAAATAATTGTCATAGAGAATAAAAAATGCATTGAATAAATGACCTATTTAAAGCAACCATTTGCATCCCACTCCATCCGCTCCACTGTTCAAGCTCCAATATTCAATGGTGGATTCATCAAATTAAAGAATTATTATGATTTAAAAAAAAGGACAAATAAATATAATAAAAGGTTAGAGAAACAAGACAAACTATATCTCTACGGTGCTTTTCAGGCGTTCACGGCTCTGTACTTCTTCTCTACTTCTCCTTCATTAGCTGCTTCAGTTTTAGCACGAGGAAGTCTCCAAACACAACACTGAAATCAATAAGCAAATCGAAGTGGTTCCACTGTATAGATGCTTGCAACACACCAAAAGATAAATGATTTTCTTTCTCTTACAAAAGTTTTTGGTTTTTTGCCAATTCTAGGAGAGCCAAATATTTTCGTTGAAATAATGATTATATTGGATATATATTTAGTATTTATAAATATTATTATTAGTAAAATTGATTCAGATAATTATAAATAATTATAATAGTATTGAATAATTTTAGTAGATAATCATTATTAAAAATTTAATTTGTTTGTTCTATTTTTGTAATATTAGGAATTGTTATCGGAAAAAGAAATACATAAATTGACATTTCAAAGGATGTAATCATGTTATTATTTTTTTTTTTTAATTTTTAATGTTATAGTCATATGAGATCATATTAATTATTATAATTAAAATTATCTCAACTGTCAAAAATTTTTTCAACTATATGTGTAAGAATTCGAAATGTACTTCATTGATTTAATATTTTTATTTAGATCTTGGAGATTTCAATTCATTTTTTCATCCTTTTTTTTATTTTTTATCACTTTTTCAATGGTTTGTTGTTTGGGTAAATCAACAATTAACTTAGAATATATATATATAATCATTTGATAATGTTATTTTTTATATTATACATTGTGTTATAATCATAAAATCGTGATGGTTGTATATTGTATTGTGATTAAAATGCTACAATTGTTTTTAAAATATTTTTATTAGTATTAGAGACATATTAAAAATATGTATTTTTTATTTTATAATTAATGGATCATATAAATAATGATTTAAAATAGTTTTTAATCAAATTGGAAAATAAAGAATATATATTTGTATATAGTAAAAAATATTCTTTTTCTTTTAATTGTATTATATCTGGTTTATGCTTATTTTAACATATATATTTTGATAAATTTATTTGAATATATTAATTAGATTTCATGGATAGATATAAAGTTTTGTATATTTTACTTTTAATTATTATTTATTATTAATATTCAATTTTATATTCAAATTATATTGTTATATCGATAAATATTTTTATAAAAATAACCACCTGCGCATTGCGCGCGGGATCTTTTTACCTAGTTGTTTAAAAAATAAAATCAAATGAAGTTTTTTCTCTCTCCTCATGCTCCATGTCAGCGAGGAGGAAAAAGCCTCCTTCATCCCGTAAAAAAGTTGCCTTCTCTCATTTACTCCCCTCTCTCTCATTCAGCGTATGCATTCAATGGAGTATTCGAATCCGTAAACGAGCTACGCGAGGGGCAACGCTTGTTTCTCCCTCCAGCCCGATCGGCCAGCACCGACGGGAGCAGCGGCGCCAGAACAAAACGGAGCGGCGGCGACGAGTTATCCGCTTCCCGACGGCTCAGGCATGGCCGATCGATACCCTGTGCAGGTTCGGTCATTGGCATCTGCACAGCGCCGGCGACGAGTTATTTGCTTCCCGACGTTCTCAGGCATGGTCGATCGATACCCTGCGCAGGTTTGGTCATTGGCATCTGCACTCTCTCCCCTTTCTCTCATCCATGGTTTACAAATGTTTATGGGGTTTTGTGGGTATGTGGAATCTGCTTTCAAGCTGTTCGAGGAAATGCCTGAGAAGAAAATAGTTTCGTGGTCGTGATCGAGGAAAGGGAGTGGAAGCGAGGAGTGATCAGCTTCTCCCTCCTGCCTGATCGGCCAGCGTCGACGGGAGTAGCGGCACCAGAACAAAAGGGAGTAGCGGCGAGCACTGATTTGATTCCCAACGGTTCAGGCATAATCGAGCGATACACTACACAGGTTAGGTTAGGTCTCCAACCCAGTTAAACCACAGCCTTTCCGTTGTCTGTTGATACATCACCGTTTGCCTTTCCTCTTCCTGTTACCGTTTGCAGATAAAAATTCAAGTTGAAGTGGAAATCGGCGGAATCATGTCAGCATATCACCGTTTGCCCTTCCTCTTCCTGTATGTGTTCTTTTATGGTAAGAAATTCATCTCTTCCTCATCGTCGTCGAAACTCTTACCTAAAAATCATGGCTTCCTTCAGTATCCCGTGAAGTATGGTCTGGAAATTTCCCAGAGAAGACATGTGTTTCGAGTCTATGCGTCTAACAGTCGAAATGGACCGTCTGAAGATAGTGGTGGGTTTTTGTGGGTAAATTTTACACAATCTTTTTGGGTCGGGGCGGAGCGATTCCGGGAGAAACTCGGAGACTCGGTGAAGAAGGAACTTAGTTTTGACTCGGAAACAGGTGCGAAGGTGAGTGAGTTTGTGGGTCGAGTTAAAGGTGGTATTGAGAAGGGTCAGAACGAGTGAATCAGTTAAGGACATAATTACTGCCCGAGTTTTTTGATTGGAACAGGTTAGAATATTGGAAGGTAAGGCTTTGCAGCTTCTTTTATCGGTTCTTAGTAGAGTTTCTTCTCGCAATTTACTCTTGTATGAAACACATCTTAAACAGTGCAATCATCAATGGTGGGATTTAGGCTTATTGTATTAATCTACAGAAGTACTGAGCAAAATTTGGCTCATGGAGAATAAGAGGATGGTCGCGCATTTGCTGATGGAGAAGATGCTACACCGGCACAGCACAGGTATGATGTATCTGCCTCCAGACCGTTCCTCTTCGTATCAACAATTGTTTATTTCGCCTGTAAATTTCAAATAAATAAGATATATGATTTTTGAGATTCTAGGAGGCAACACTAATCCAACATAGGTTTTTCTCAGTTCCTTAACAGCAAGCGAAGCGTCTGCTTCGTCTTCCTCCTTGATTGCGATTAATCGGTGTCTTCGCCAACACGCTTGGAGGCAAGCGAAGAAAAAGGAGTAGTTCCAGTTCCTTGAAGACAAGAGGCTGAGAAATCGCTTAAATTTATGGATAACATCTTGCAAGAGTAGGTTTTCACAGATTCTGTTTTTACCTAATCAGCTAACCCGGATCATGGAAGCTGAAGCAGAAAGTCCATACAATATTTTAGGAGTGAATCATAATATGTCTGCCGAAAACATTAAGAAAAGGTATGTTAAACTCTGGGAATCATGGACAGGTTGTAAGTTATTAACATTTGTTGATGACATTTTCCAAAACTGCTGGTTATCTTAGATTGTGATTTGAGCTGAATTGGCAAAATAACCAAATTTTCCCGTTTTATATCGATGAAATCTGCGGTGTTTATGCATTTGTGTTATATAAAACAACGTATCCTGAATTGTAAAAAGCGAATTGCTTGTCACTTGGGAAGATGTCGTGCAACAATTTTTTCCCTTCCTTATTTTATTGTTATTTTAAATTGCTAAATGCCCACTTCAATGTGGTTTTTTCAGTGGATGTAGAGCTTATGCCAGTGAAGCTGCCATTGTATTATTGCCTTCAAAGATCACAGTTTCACCCTTGACTTTTCGGGATGTGGTCTCTCCGGAGGAGAGCATGTCACCCTAGGTTGGAATGAAGTATGTTCTTATTTAATTTTTTTGTACACGGTATGTTGTTTATGGAATATCTTCCAAGTGTTTATTTTCCTCGCATGTACCCATTTGCTTGGTTCCCTATTTTAACTTGTGATAATGGTCACTTTTATTATTATTGTTAATTGTGATGTGAATGTCTGCACAAAGATGATCTAAAGGTTGTGGTTGACTACTTCGCTGATTGGCTTATAGGTCGTTCAACGGGAGTGTTACTAGGTTTTGTTCAGTCTTTCATTTGTCATTTTATTTCTTTGAGATTGTTCTTTTATCAGTCTTCCCATGGATTAAGTGTATAATGAATTTTAATCTTGCACGCCATTAACGATAGCATCATGTTGATTCACAGTTTTCCATTGCAATTTGATGTATGGAGCTGAGGATCCCTCCATTGCTGGAATGGTTCTTGATAGGCCATTTTTTGATTTGGATGATCTCATGATGGAACTCGCAGATACATACAAATTTCGTTTGCCGAAGTTTATTGTAAGTAAATCAATAAAATTTGTTTCTGGTGGATCTGTTTTCATATTACAAGCTTTCAATGTTGCGTCTATTATATGGTTTTAAAATCTTTTAAGTGTACATTCAGGTAAAGTTTGCGATACAATATATGTGTCGAACTGTTTAGATGAAAACAAAGTTTGACATAACGGATCTCACCACCATTAAGGTCGTTTCTTTTAGTAGTTTTCCGTTTCTTTGTGGTTGGTTTGATTTATCATCATGTCAATAATTGTTGTAAATATTTAATTAGTTATTGAGCTTCTTCTTTTTTTTAGTCATCTAATTTCACCATAGTCTTGGTTAGTTTTACTTACACCTACACATGCGCATAGTCTCCAATACAGACACTTTATTTCAATTGCATTTGGAATGCTTCTGCATCTTTTTATAATCTCCAACAACCTAGAACCTAGACCACAACTCGCCTATGTACTTGGCCGCAAGCTCTAATAAGTCATCAACCTCAACATCTCACTTCAACTGAAAAAGTAGCATAAGCTTCAAGCCCTAATGAATTTCCACCATTGGTAAGCAATGAAGAGACCTCAACCATTTCCCATGCCATTTCTTTTGACATTGTACAACCCATGGACTGGTAACTGAGTTTGTTGTTTGTAGGGAGTGTCGTACATGTGTTGTTACTTTGGCAGAGAGGCAAATTCTGGAGTGTCATGTACCTGGTATGCTTGGGTTGTTTGTGCTTTGTAACAAAAATTATTCCGGTCTCATTAGTCGTTTCATTGTTTGAAAATGGGTAAAATGTTAGGGTGTTTTCAGGCATCGACTTGTTGTTTTTCAAAATGCAAGATTTTTATTTTTTGTATAAGAAGCGTTAACTTTTTGTTTTGTTCAATGACATATCCTTGAACGGTTGAAATAATTGTATAAGTGTGTAACAATGAAATTTACAGTAATATTCATATTATTGTTAAGTTATGACTTTTGCTCAATGCATTTGTAAAAATTTGTTGTTGGGATTGTACCTTTAGTTTATCCATCCTTCAATAACGTATTGAGTTATATGACACAAAAAGGGAATATCTTGTCACCTGATAGTGCTACTTTTGACAAACGGACAAATGAAGTCGGGTTGGCGGTGTAGGTGAACCAAGCATGATGATTGTGATGATTGTTTTATAGCTACCAAGCCAACAAAAACCATAGCGAAGGAGGATCGGAAATGTACATGTTTCGTCGGTAGTTTGAATATTTGGTTAAACTGCAATCTACGACGTGGAAATTCAACAATGTAACTATTTATGTGATTTAACCATTTTCTTTCATAATCATAATATCAACTTTTTGCATTGGATATCAATGTTGTTTATTTTATCAAATGTGAATCTCAAAGGGTAAAGACGATGAATTTGGTCCAACAAAAGTTCACAGGAAGTGCTTCTACGTTCATAAGAGTCTTATGTAATTTGGATTAGTCATTTGTGGTTCTAAGTGTTTCTACTTCATCACTATGTTGGATTGTAGTTTGAGAGTGAAATCATTCGAAGGACCTTCTCTCTACGTGTAAATGTAAAACCCAAGACCATCATCCCGTGTCAATCTCGGGGCTAGGAGTGTCAAACATCACTTACAAAAGGTGGTTATAGATGTCATCACTCAAACACAGTTACACAATAAAATAAATACTTTTATTTCAAATTGTGAATGGTTCGAACCATGTAGTGAAGAAAATGTATAAGTTATCTAAAAACAATCAAGAAATTCAAACATAAATTAGTTTTAAAGATTAAAAAATGTTTGTACCTCAATAATTATTTTTAGATCATGAAATTCAAACATAAGTTAGTTTTAAAGATTAAAAAATGTTTGTACCTCAATAATTATTTTTAAATCATGTTATAAATTGAATTTAGTCCTAAAACATTATACATGTATAAATAGGAAAAAAAATCATGTGAAAAACTTCATTCCAAATCATGCAATCACTATCTCCAACATATTAAGTTTTAAAATTTGAATGATATTATGAACAAATATTATTGTTAGTTTACATTACATCTTATAAATCTATTGTTTAAACTTTTATATTGAAAATTAGAATTTTTGCGTTTGTATTGAACGATACATATATCACTCAATACAATTAAATTAATCAATTATGTATAACATTTAAGAAACATAAAATGTAATTATCAAAAAACTGCGCAACGCGCGGGTATCATCTAATATGATATTAATATACAACACAATGGCGAACCTAAAATATGCAATATGCAAATTAAGTCTCATTATTATTCATGTAAAAAAATAATATGTCATTTAATGAGATGTTAACATGTCACTAACAAAGTAATATAATGGAAATGTTACTGAATTTATAAGAACATATGTAATCTAAACTATACTCTTTTATACTACAATATTAACTACAATATTCATATAAGTAATTTATATGCAAACTAAATCTCACTAAATAAAAAAAACTGTTTAAAAACTTAGAAAATTGTATTAAAGGAGTTAAAACAATCATAAACACATAGCACATGCAATCTAGAATATATAAAATAAAAACTTGAAATTGAAATTGATTATGCTATAGGTTATATTGAAAAAATAGAAACGATATACGTTTCTTAACATATATCGTGAACAATATTACTAAGAATAATATGAATTAAAATAATCAAATATGATGATAAAATTCTAGTGTGATATCTATCCAATTGTGATTCTGGTGTAATATTTAGGGAAAAGGCCTATTCCTCCTAAGCTATCCTCTTTTAATTATATTTCTCTTTGAACTTTCTCTCTCATCCTATTCTCTCCTGAATTATCATTACCCATCCTATTTTTTCTAAACTTTTAAAATTCATCATATTTCTCCGTTAACTTTTCTGTTAACTATTTCTAACACAACCTATTCCCTTAAACTATAATACTTTAATCTTATCTCGCCTACACTATCCTGAACTTTTTTTTCATCCGATTCCCCAATAAACTATTGTTACTAATCCTATCCCCCCACACTTTAAACATTCATCATATTTCCTCTCGAACTATATAACCTCTAGTCTATTTCCCCCGAACTATATGACTTCTAAACGTAATATATTTTCTTTAATATTAATGTATTATTAAATTTGGTTATTATAAATGTATAATATTTTCTTTAATATTAATGTATTATTAAATTTTGGTTATTTTATTTTATTTTTTATGATTGATAAAAAAATATTAAAATAAAAATAATTAATAAAAATAAAAAATACTAAAATATCTGTCACATGAATGAAAACACACAATTCTAACGATTACAAAACGATAAAAATATAACATGAATGAAAATACTTATTGTTTTTCTCTAGTTTCCTACAGCTAGAAATAAAATCGGGATCGGTATAACTCAGAGGTATGAAACATTTAGTTGGAAATATTACTTCGAACATTTGGTTTGGAATATTGCTTCGAACAATACTCCAAACCAAATGTTTCATACATTTCGAGTTATAATGAGTCCGATGATATTTTCAAATCATGTTATATTTTTTTATTATTTTTGTAATAGTTAGAATTTTTTATTTTTGTTTTAATTTAAAAGATTTTTATTTTAATATTTTTTATCAATCATAAAAAATACAAATATAATAACCAAAATTTAATAATACATTGATGTTAAAGAAAATATGATACATTTATAATGACCAAAATTTAAAATTATGTTACTATTCAAGAAAATATATTACGTTTATAATAATCAAAATTTTGAAAATACGTTGAATGTACAATTTATATTTAGGGGGAATAGGTTAGAAATCATATAGTTCGGGAAAAAATAGACTAGAAGTTATATAGTTCGGGGAAAATATGATAAATTTCTAAGGTTTAGGGAGAAATATGATTAGTAACGATAATTTAGGGGTAAACGGATGAGGAAAAAAGTTTAGGATGGAGGGAGGAGAATATGATTAAAGTGTTATAATTTAGGGGGAATAGGATTAAAGTGCTATAATTTAGGGGGAATATGATGTTTTAAAAATATTTAACAGAAAAGTTAACAAAATAGTTAACAAAAGAGAAATATGATGAATTTTTAAAGTTTAAGTGAGAATAAAATGAGTAATGATAGTTTAGAGGGAATAGGATGAGAGAAAAATTTTAGGGAATATAGAATTAAAATAATATAGTTTAGGGTAATAAACCTTTTTTCCTAATATTTATGTATTACTAAATATGAATTTGGAACATGACAAAAATATCATGGAAATGGTACAATTTTTATTAATAGAAAGGCGATATAATGCTTACAATGGTTGGTAAATACATCATTATTAGGTTGATAATAGTTACGTGAGAAACGTCTCTTGTGGACCATTGATTACACCAAAGCACAAAATCTGAAACTGATTGAAAAAAAAATTAAAGAATTTGGTGTAGCGTAACAAAGTATCTTATTAGTCTTTAATTCTTTATTTTGACTAAGTAAAGATTAATGGCTGAATTAATTGAATTCATTCTTTGCAGATCAAGCCTAATATTATTGGAATAGTATTGAGTTATGACTTACGGTCATTATATGTTGACTAATTTGAATATTGGATGTTTTAATATTAATTATCTTGTGAAAAAATTTTAACTAGAAATTGGATTAAAATCATGTACTTTATATACTAACTAATATGATTTTCATGCTTTCACACGGGTTTTTATTCAAAATTTGTTTTAAATTTTAATATTTCTCTCTCTCCTAAACCTAAAATATTAATATTTTACTATTTTTCTCTCCCCCTCTCTTTCTTCTTTTTGTCTCTCTCCCACGCGCCTCTATCTTCATCTCCATTTCTTCTTCTTCCTCTTTTTCTTGGCGCCTCTTTTTCTTCCCCTTTTCTCGTCTCGCCTCCCCTCCCTCACCCATTTCGCCTCCCCTCCCCAACCGCACCGCCTCGCCTCCCCACTGTTTGCCCAACCGCACTGCTTCACCTCCCCCACCGTCTCCCCAATCGCACCGCCTCGCCTCGCCTATCGCCTCGCTTCCCCTCTCCCACCGTCTCGCTTCCCCTCCCCACCGCCTCGCCTCCCCTCCCCCCCAACCCTTTGATTATATTTTGTTACTGTTACTGTAAAAAAAATTTGTTTTCTGACCATTGGATTGGATTTAGATTTAAATTGATAAAGATATTATATATATATATATATTAATATATATATATATATAATATCTTTATCAATTTAAATCTAAATCCAATC
Source organism: Gynandropsis gynandra (assembly GCA_036759665.1). Lineage (NCBI taxonomy): Eukaryota > Viridiplantae > Streptophyta > Magnoliopsida > Brassicales > Cleomaceae > Gynandropsis > Gynandropsis gynandra. The sequence goes on from CM071862.1 coordinate 7,865,135, forward strand.
CAATGGTCAGAAAACAAATTTTTTTTACAGTAACAGTAACAAAATATAATCAAAGGGTTAATACAATATATACACGTTAAAAAAATATTTGGTGTGTAATAATTTGACACATAATCAATATAATTTTATATATATTAAAAATATTATACAGAGAACAAAACAAACAAAAATATTTGTTCAAAATAATTCAAAATAATATATATATTATATTTTAATAATTCAAAATTTCATAATTTATAATCAATATTTTTTATATAAGACAAAAAAAAATAATAATATAAATGACAACGTTATATATAAAGTCTACCATAATATCAAATAATATATAATTAATAATTTTCTACTAAACAAATAACAATATATTATATATTTCATTGAAACAATAATAATACACTTAGATACATCTATTGATACTGTTATAGTTATATACATCTATTATATTAAATAAAAATAATTCTTTAGAAATAATATCAAATAATATTAAATTATGTAATAACCATGTATCACGTGGATTTTTAACCTTGTCTTATAAGTGAGAACAAACTCAACAATTGTTTTTTCATTAAAAAAGAAAATGTTACTAATGTGAGTTTAAAATGTGTTTTTAAACAATTAATTTAATTGATTATGAAAAGAGATTTAATGTTGGGTTTTTTTAACTGTTAAATTAATTGATTATGAAGAGGAGAGAAGGCCCGTGTAATTGATGGGAATCCTATAGAGTCTAATTTTATATAATAAAACAAATCTTATATATTTAAAATTTGATTTACTGAATTTTGGTGTTGCCAAGTTAGTACCCATGTGGCGGTCCAACCAACAAATCCAATGTTGCTTATTACATCCTTATTGCCTTTGCATCATTTGATCTTTTCCATCTCTCCCACCCATTATTACATATCCATTCTCTCATCACTATTACCTTCTGTTAAGGTTTCGATCAATGAATCGATTCAGAGAAATATTATTGAGGTTTCGAGTTTTGAAGATGCCTTATTATTGCGATTTGATGACCAGTCGTTTGATCGATCAATTTTTAGAGAAGGCGAGGTCGATGATTTTCACGAGGTTAGTACCACAGGTCAACTGTTGTGTGAGGAGATGCGTGCGACGAGTTGACGATAGTTAAAATCTGCATTGAATCTAGGACATATTTTGTATCGCGATTAATGTTTTTCTCAAGATGGATTCCAGGTTTTGATTCCGGGAAAGCTCTTAGTTTTATATGATTGTAGAAATTGTAGGAGGAGCCACCAAAAACTTATAGTAGAGTTACATAAAATGAAATATGCTTCATGACTAATGCCTTCGTTTGTAGTTTTAGAACTAAAGAAGTCTCCATGAGGAAAAAAACAAAGTATTCATCTAAGCAAAATGGCGCTTTCCCAAACTCGCAACGTCATAACCCAAAATCTGAATCCACAATCTCCCTAATTGGCCATTTGCTTGGCAAGTTTTAGTGTTTTTATTCTATTTTTGTTTGGTCTCGATTATTAGGGCTTCGGAAGTATTGAAAGTCTCCATGGCATAATGTTTCGTTGAATTCATCGAAGAAAATGAAGTGTGAAAGCACACGCAACACAAGAACCAAACTTCTAAACCAAAGTCTCACTAATTGACCGTTTTATTGGTAAGTTTTAGTGTTTGTGTTTGATTTTTTATTGGTTTCGATTATTCAGGGTTTAGGAAGTGATGCAAGTCTCCACTAGACAATTCTTTGTTGGATCCTCTGAAGCCAAATGAATCATTGTTCTTTGATTTTGTTCCTAAAGTCATATCCATTAATCAATATGTCTTAACTTTTAACTTTATAAACTCAAAGCCCTTAGAATTTATTAAGTTCAACATGATCTAAATGTTAGAATCGTTTTCTTCAAAATAGCAATAACACTGTTAACTTTTGAATGAGAAAGACTTAGAATAAGGTTTGTTTCCATTTCACATATCTTCTCGTATCTAATGAAGAACACTGCCAACTTTTGGTGTTTCTTGGATTCTTTGTGTGCATTACGAGGTGCAAAGAATAGTTCTAGAAGCAATCACCAAAGTTGTTAAGATACATGGTCTTGCAAAGACATCTTGGGATGAGGTACTTTTGTTAAGAATAATATACTGTTGATCTTATACATAGAGATGCTTTAAATATACTTTCTAGCGTGTGTTTCTATATTTTTGTGGTAGTTATTTGGATTTGTGATGGTTTTTCATCTCATTTCTCGATAATGTATATGGAATTGTAATGCCCTTTTTTCATATTTTTTCGTAATTTCTTTAACAAAATGTTCATAATCCGTTGATAATCACTAAAAGGTAAGTTTATGTAACCTAATAACGCAAAAAAAGAGAACCAAACAGCATTTGTGAAATCATGTCTCTTTGAAATAATAAACATTGGCCACATTCATATTACTTGAAACACTAATATCTTTCCAGTCTACATTTAGAGTTCTGCGATGAGCTGAAGAGATATAACTCAATTGGTAGATGATATAACTATTTTTTTTCTGTTTTTTTCTGCATCATTTTTGGATGAATAATATTGGAATTGGAGCTACTCATACGAGTTAGAACATCACAACTTTTCCTAATCTTGTAGTGGGATGAATGCTTTTGTCATTGTAACTTTGCAAGTTTCTTTCTTTTCTTTTCTTTCTCGCTGTTCTATAGAAGAGTTATCTATCAGAACAATACTCTTATCGATATATTAACTACTAGTAGATCTACACAACGGGAATTAGTAATGTGTCAGGAAAAATTGGTAAGAAGCCGATAAGGAAACCAAATGCAGTTTTTTGATACTACGATTTTTAAGAGGTTCATTCATCATTGAATGTGGGTTATAAGGCATTTCTTATGGTGACTATATCATATTTAGAGTCTGTCGACTTCCATTGCCTAGTTTATTTCTATTTTTAGTTTAATTCACCTTTCCACTTATAGAATTGAGTTTGTAAATTGGTTTAAGCGTAGAAGATGTAACATGTATGGTCACAATACCATATGCTATGGAAGTTGAAGCTTATTTACACATGAATGAAGACATTATTGTGATTGGAATTTCTATTGTAGAAATGAGTTTTGAAGACGTTAATTCGTCATTGAAGGTGTGTTATAAGGCTTATCTAATTGTGACTATCTCACACTTGGAATCGATCAACTTCTGTTGTTATGTTGAATTTCTGATTTTGGGTTATTTTACTCTTTTAAAGATGGAATGCAAGATTCTAATGAGCAGTGGGAGGTAAATTTGCATGTTGGAGATATTCCATTAAGCTCAGAGTATTTGCGAGATGAAATGCAAGAGAAAGATTGGTCATCTTTTATATGTATTTTAGATTTTCTAGAGATTTTATTCCTAAATCAAATTTTCAGATATAGAGGTTCACAATCCTTACAACTGAATACTTATCATTTTGTATTCTAGATCTCTCAGGAGACTTGATGCTAATAATATCTCTAAGATGTAAGGTATGAAGATGATTTGAAGTGTAAACAACAACCTTTAGTTAGAGGAAGGGGCATTTCATATTGCAAGAATCTTCTTTCTCCACATTTTGAACAGATAGTTATCGACAAATATTCTTCATCTAGGTAATTTCTTCCTCATTTCTTTGGCATTAAAGTTAAATGTTATTATTATTTTTTTATTGGACTGTTGGATAAATGACTTAAAATGCTATTATCGTATAACTTCAATTATTTCTTATAGTTGATAACCTCAAGATATAATTAATTCGATCTAGTTAGGTGTTTCAAAGTTTCTATTTTCCTTACGTTTAGTATTTTGTTTGATTTATTCTGGCAGTTTCAAGTGTGTCTCGTTCCCTTAGCATGAGACTTCTACGTTGAAACAAAGTACAATTGGTTTTGATGCTTCTTTGAATATTTTACATATATCTTTTAAACAAAAAATAATCATGTTTACATTTAATATAATAATTTAAATCCTACGAATCACCATAATATTTTTACATGTTTTGATTATAAATGAAATGTATTTGACTCAAATTAAATATTATATTGAGATGCATTAAGGTTTGCATTTAGACTTTTGAAATCATAATTGTTAATTTTTTTTTGTTTTATGGAATTTAATTAATTAGCAATTTAAGCAATTTATGTATTAAGGTTTGCATTTAGACGTGTATTATTGTTCAATAAAATGTTAATCGTAATTAGTAAACAATTTAAGCGTTCTTAGTCACATTGGTATTTTGTATATACAGAAAAGTGTAATAATTTTCTCTTACACATACACGTTTTTACAAAAATATTTTTAAAAGTAAGTTTTCAAGGTAGATGTTATATTTTAATGTATATCATTAATTAACTTTATTGTTATTGTTTAAAATGAAATTATTATTTTGTGTATATGGTGGGGCAACTTCAAAATATCCTTCATATGCTATCCTGACTTCAAACCTATCCTTCCCTAAAAAAAATTTTCACTTCAAATCTACCTTTAAAATATTGATAACCTCATACTATCATTGTCATTTAATTAGCCGACAATTTTTCTTCTCCTCCAAAACACCTCGATTTTCCTCTCTCCTGTGGCGCGAAAATTAATGTTCTCCCACACCACATCAGATTCGACACTCATAGCTTGAAATCAGCCTCAAATTCGTCGCATGTAGCTTGAAATAAGCAGCAGATTCGCTTTGAATAGGTTGAAATCGTATTTTATCAACAAAGAAGCTTGCAATTACGTTCCGTAGAAAAACCAGGTATGTATAGTGAATTTTTTGTGTTTCTCTTGTGTTTTTCGTGTTTCTTTTGTGAATTGGATAACTAGAATGAGTATTGAGTAATATGTATAGGTTCAATTCTCCCTTTATCAAAACGAGTCTTATATTGATGTAGTCAAAATGAATAATATTTATTGAAATGTCAAATGATCGCAATGAGTGACAGTCTCTTCGAGTCGCACGGTCGCACTGGGTCACAGAGTCTCATTGATTCGCATGGTCGCAGTGGGTCATAGAGTCTCATCGAGTCGCACGGTCGCACTGGATCACAGAGTCTCATCGAGTCGCACGGTCACAGTGGGTCACAAAGTCTCATGGAGTCGCACGATCGCACTGGGTCATAGAGTCTCATTGAGTCACACGATCGCACTGGGTAACAAAGAGTCTCATCGAGTCGCACGGTCACAGTGGGTCATAGAGTCTCATCGAGTCGCACAGTCACAGTGGGTCACAGATTCTCATCGAGTTGTGCGTTCGCACTGGGTCATAAAGTCTCATCGAGTCGCACGGTCACACTGGGTCACAGAGTCTCATCGAGTCGCACGGTCGCACTGGGTCATAGATTTTCATCGAGTCGCACAGTTGCACTGGGTCATAGAGTCTCATCGAGTCATACGGTTGCACTGGATCACTGAGTCATATTGAAACTTATGGTCGCACAGGGTCACAGAGTCATATTAAAACACATGGTCGCATTCAGAGTCTCATCGAGTCGCACTAAGTCACAAAGCCTTCAGCTGGGGTTGCTCTATTATGGATAGGATTAGAGCCTCCAGGTGTCTTTCTATAGATTCTATCATTGTTTGTAACCGTATGAGGGGTTGCTCCATTATGGATGGGATTAGAGCCTCCTGGTGTTTTTCTGTAGATTCTATCATTATTCACAACCATAGGAGGGGTTGCTTCATTATGTATAGGATTAGAGCCTCCCGGTGTTTTTCTACAGTTTCCATCATTTTTCGAAATCACTGGAGGGGTAAGTCCATTACCGATAGGATTAGGGCCTCCCGGTACGTCCTTATAGATTCCATCATTGCTCGTGATTGTAGGAGGGTTTGCTCCATTATGAATATGATTAGGGTCCCCAGATGTCTTTCTATAGGTTCCACTTATCTTTTCCTTTGTTGGGGTTTAGGCTCCAATGGTATAGAAGTTAACCAGAGATGGTTCACTGACATGACTAAGTTGTGTTGAAGTGGCCTCCGAAACGAGAATGATGAAAACAACTAACTTCAATGGAGCAAAATAAGTCATTGTTGTTTCGAAGCTTTAATGTTTGAATGTAAAGTGCTCTCGAGTTTGGTCTTATAAAGAGTTGAGCGGAATAAGATTTTGATTTTTTTTTCAAATATACAATATTAACATTAATTAAGTGGACTAAAAATGATAAGTTATTGTGTTGCTCTTTATTTTAATATTTTGGGATCACATCAAATTTAATGTCAAGTGTATTAATATACATAATTCAAAACTATTGTTTAATTAAAAAATGATAAGGTAGAATATATATACTGAAGAAATGGTTATAAAGTTAATGTGTTGCCTTTTCTATGCATTTTCGGGTAACATCAAACTAAATGTCAAATATGTTAATGTATATAGTTCAAAATCATTTTTTTAGTCCAAAGGGTTTCATACTAATAAAAAAATTCAGCTTTTATGATTATGATCTTATACATCTCACAATTATCTAATAGTTAATTTGTATTTTATTTTTATGTTTGCACATGTTGTATTTAAGCAATATGATTATTGCATGAATACTTCTATGATAATATATATTTTTTGTTATTAAAATTTTTTTAATTTTATGGAATATATATCTTGGAATTTAACATGGATATACAACAATGTAAAAGCCAATAAGAACAATCGTCTTCCCTACAATTGAACTGGTTTTCACAACCACAATATATATATATATAATTTATATGTATGAGTATGTATGCCAAGTGTATTCAAACCAAATAAGTCCAACTCTCTAAAAGATTTTAAACGACATCGTTCAAGTTAACCCACTTTTTAAACTATTTGTAAGCATTGAACCAAATCAAATTTTCTCGAAATATGATATATTATTTCGTAAACATGAGAAAATATTAAAAATACATTATATTAACAATAATAAATCAAACTATAAAGTTTTAAGATTTTAAAATATCAATTCAAAAATAATATTATAGAACATTATTACACAATGGGAAATACAATGTCAAAACGATTAAAAATAATATAAATTATTCTAACCCCTAGACAAATATAACATTATACTTGAACTATATGTTAAATTGTTCTTGTAAACTCTATTACATTCGTTTATACAATATTTAATTCATTTCAAAATTATTTATTATCTCAACAACCAAAAACATGTTTTAATAATTCTTATTTAAAATAAGAGTAAATAATATTTTATATATAATCTAAAAGTTGACTCTTGAATTTTCGAGGGGGAACTTCAAAAATACCCTTGAGGGCTAAAGTGCTTCAGAAATACCCTTCCCTGAAAAAAAGTTTCAACTTCAAATCTACCCTTAAAATATTGAAAATCCTATATTACCCTTGTCGACAATTTTTCTCTCCTCCAGAGCACATCGATTTCTCTCTATATAGTGACGCGGAAATAACTGTTCTCCCACACCACAACAGATTCGACGCGAGTAGCTTGAAATCGGCATCAAATTCGCTGCCAATAGGTTGAAATTTTTTGTTGTCAACAAAGAAGCTTGTAATTAAGCAGGTTTCACAGAAAAACTGTTGCACTGGGTCACAGAGTCTTAGGGGTCCAAGGGTCGCAGGGAAAAGGGTCGCAAAGGGGTCAAAGGATCGAGGGGTAAAAGGGTCGAAAGGGTAAAAGGGTCGTAGGAGCCAAAGGGTCGAAGAGGCAAAAGGGTCACAGGGATCAAAGGGTCGCAGATGTATAAGTGTCACAGAGGGACCTTTTCGATCCTAGGACCCCTACGACCCTTGTACCTCTTCGACCCTTGGACCCCTCCGACCCTTGTTCCTCTGCGACCTTTGGACCCCTGTGACCCTTGTCCCTCGCAACCCTTGGACCCGTTCGACCCCTAACAGAGTCTTAGGGTCCAAGGGTTGCAGGGGTAAAGGGGTCGCAAAGGGGTCAAAGGGTCCTAGGGGTAAAAGGATCGCATGGTTTAGGATAGGGTCGTAGGGGTAAAAGGGTCGAAAGGGTAAAAGGGTCGCATGGGTCCA
>CM071862.1:7880974-7902892 GCA_036759665.1 Gynandropsis gynandra
TTTAGAACCTTGGTCGGTCGGTTAATTGAACTTAGGAATTAGGATAGCGATCTTAATGCATCTAGTAGGTGAGATTACACAATTGGGAGATTGGTAGTACGCATGCTAGATAGTGGGTTTAGGCATCGGGAGAGTCATTCCCTAGAAAAGAGCTTGAATTTCCCGAATACGTAACGATATCTATAACCATGATCTTGTTAGAACTTCGTTGCATCATCGTGCATCTCTCGGAACCTGTGGTTTTTAGTCATTGAGTTTATCCCGTTAATTAGTTTAGTTTAGTTTTGTTCGCATTCCCATCATTTATTGATTTTACACATCTTATTCATTAGTTTACTAGCTTTAGAGTTGCATCGATTCCTCGTGTTCGGCCCTGGTACTATACGATCCGTATTCTTGCGGAAGCGTTAGTCTAGGTAATTATTACTTGAGATTAACCACATCAAGTTTTTGGCGCCGTTGCCGGGGAATTGATCACGGCTTTAGAGTTAGGATACTTTTAGATTAGGACACAGTCCGTTCCGGAGTCTTATTTGTTTTTCGTGTTTTTGCTTTAAGTTTTTTTCTTTTCTTTAGTCAAATCTTTTTACCTCTCGAAGCCTAACCGATTCTTGTGTTTCTATTTTGTGAGGTACATTATCCTGCGAGATCGAAGAAGAACAAATGGTAGAATGTCGTATTTTAAACGCGCCACAAATTCCAGCCGCATTAACCTATGGAACATACATGGCTCCTAGGCATACCCAACTCTTGTCTTGCATCGTAAGAAGGGATGCCCACGTCGAGTTACAACCACCATTCATTCAGATGCTCGGTAACACAGCATTCAGAGGGAGACCAACCGAGGATCCAAATCTGCATCTTACTAATTTTAAGATGCTTTGCCAAAACATCAGAAACAGAGAAGAAATCTCGGATGAGGACGTCATGCTCGCTGCCTTCCCATTCTCAGTGAAGGATAAAGCACAAGACTGGTTGTATTCCCAACCGGCAAACTCTATAGGATCATGGGGGCAGCTAGAGGAAAAGTTCATGATGCGATTCTTCCCTAAGAGTAAAGCTCAGCTTGCCAAGAATCAAATCAACACGTTCGTTCAAGGGGCAGCTGAGAGTCTATACGAAGCGTGGGAACGTTTTAAAGGCTATCAACGCCTTTGCACACACCACGGCATGGATCAGAGCTATCTTATACACAACTTTCTACAAGGACTCATGGATAACACGAGGATTCTGATCATAGCCGACGCTGGAGGTTCTTTGAAAAACCTCACTTTTCCACAAATCGAAAACTTGATTGATCGTATGGCCGATGAGGGCAGCAACACCGCTGGAGAATACAATCGCAACGCTCCAACAAGGGTAGCCAACTTGAACAACACGCATGCCTTATATGCTGAGATAGCTGAAGTAAAAGATCAAATCAGTGGAATCTATAATATGATGTCCGAAGTGCATCGATCGAAATGCTTTGAGGAATAGGAAGAGCAAGGAATTCAAGGGTACGAGGAGGTGAATTATGTGAGCAACAACTAGCCTCTAGGTAACACGTACAATCCCGGATAGAGAAATCAACCAAATTTCTCCTACAAGAATTACGACGATGCATTGAATGCACAACAACTATCGGAAAACTTTCAGCCAAGAGTAATGCAAAGGAATCAGAATTTTCAGCCAAGGACACAGCCCCAAAACCAGAATTACCAGCCGCGTGCGCCTCCTCCTCCACAGCAAGAAGCTAACGCCGATATTACGTCTATGCTAGCTCAACTCTTACAAGGACAAAAAGATCTATACAACGAGTCTAGAGGGATGAGAGCAGACATGATGATGTAAAGAAACAATTTGTGGAGATGAAGACGCACCTAAAGATCTTGGATACTCAAGTTGCAGAAGTCGCTGCGAACTCCTCTCAACCACAAGGAGTTCTACCGGGGAGGCCGGAAGCAAATCCACGTGGGCATGTCAATGCCATATATCTACGGAGTGGTAAGATGGTAGATCAGCCTGCTCCTTTGATGATTGAAAAGGATGAAGCGCCTTGTACAATAGTGGAGACGATGAAAATCATAAGAAGAAAGCCGAGGAGGAAGAAAAGCCAAAATACGTGAAACCCGAACCAAGATTGCCCCCTTTGCCATTCCCACAACGTCAACGTAAGAGATTGATGGATCAGGCCAATCCCTCGACATTTGACATAGGTGAACCGTCCGGTACAGTAATGGAAAAGGGCAGTGGCATCGAAGAGCACAAAAAGAAACCCGAGGAGGAGGAAGAGTCGAAATACGTAAAACCTGATCCAAGATTGCCTCCTTTGCCGTTTCCCCAACGTCAAAGCAAAAAGAACGAGGATGATCAATTTTCTATGTTTGCTGAGATATTAAAGAAGATGCATATTACCATTCCATTCCACAAGGCGTTGAAGAAGATGCCTTCATACGCTAAGTTCTTGAAGGAGGTGCTTGCGAACAAACGAGACGTAGAGATGGAAACCGTCATGGTGACTAACTCGATGCTGTAGCCAAACCTACCCAAGAAGAGGCCCGATCCAGGTATATTCGTCATCCCTTGTAAAATAGGTGCTTATGAAATTAGCCATGCACTAATTGATGTCGGAGCAAGCGTGAGCATGCTACCATTACCGTTATACGAAAACTGGATCTTAGGGACAGGTTGGATCTTAAACCTACACAAATGGAGCTCACAATGGCTGATCGAAGTGTTAGGATACCCGATGGCATGCTGGAAGACGTGCCATTACAAGTTGGGAAGTTCTTCGTCCCGGTCGATTTCGTCGTCTTGGATATGGAGGAGGACAAGAAAATCCCAATTATTCTCGGTAGGCCATTTCTCAATATGGCGAAGACGATCATATATTGTGCTGAAGGTAGACTCACACTTAAATTAGAAGATGAAGAAGTGGAATTCAATCTGAACGATACACTCAAGCAGCCTTGTATGGTGGATTCGATATTCCACATCAACGTCTTAGAGAGACTAGCCGAAGAAGTCTTTGACGAGTTCGGGAATATGGATTCCCTTGAGTTGGCTCTTTTAGCAGCTGAAAAAGAAGTGTATAAAGACCCGAACGATGCAACATACTATACTAAGCTGCTGGACGAAGAAAAGACGAAGGAGATTCCAAACACCGAGCTAGACGCACTCCGAGCAGATTTCTGTGCGATCCGAGCACAGCAGTTCGCAAGCAAAGGAAAAGGTGAAATTTCGGACAATCCGTATCAAGAGGAGTGCTCAACCAACAAAAACATATGCACAGCTCGGTTGGACATCAATTTGAATCAAGAAAACGTCCTAAATCAGTGCGCAAACCTCCGCGCATCCAAAGCAGAAGCGCGTGTCCTTAAACAAGCGCTTCTCGGGAGGCAACCTGAGCCCTATATCCTTTTAGTTATTTCATTTTAAATTTTTTTTAGAATTCGACTCTTATTCTTTTCACAAGCATGCTCCTTACCAGCAATCCCGATTTATCGTACTATCTCCTTTGGACTGTGTGACTTTTATTACAGGTTTTCCACTTTGAAATCATCCACAACATAAGGAAAGACGTGTACGCCCAGCTACATCAACTCGGGACAGCCAGCACGCATCAGGTGCACACGTTCCTATTTATAGTATTTTCCCCGAGTTTTTTCGTGTTATTCCTTCTCTTAGGTATTGAACACCGGGACGGTGTTCTTCGAATGTCATGATTATGATTAGGATTTAGATGTTGAGTTCTTCGTTTTTGTTTTTTTAGGATTAGACGGACGGATATCTAGTACGAAAAATTTCGGACTTTAGTCACCTTGTGCAACCTTGTCGAATCAGGAACAAAAGTCTAGGTTTGCTGAAACATACCTTTTGATATCAATTTGTTCGTGGTCGTGCATGAATCTATAGCCTATAGTTGTATTCCTTCCCTTAGGCTTCAATCCCAAGCACTTATATCTCCGAGCGTACCTTTCATTCCTTTGTTTCGTTTATTATATTTCCATGCACTTATACTCCGCTGTCAATGGCCTACGTTCTTTAACTTTTTCAGCCCTACATTGACATGAGTGCATCAATATTGATGGTTCATGTCTAAGTGGTGGGTCGAGGCGATTTTTTTCTACGTCCTAAGGGTTAGAGTCGATGTGTATTCACACTAGTTAATCAAAAAGAAAAAAAAGAAAAAGAAAAAAATCAGCAAAAACGCAACCTCTTCTTTCCGCTAAGGTTACGAGACCTTATGAGTGTGCCAATTGGCAACCTGAATCTAAGTAAAAGGCTGTCCTCTTCAACTCCGACGTCCTAGAAACCGAGTGCGAATTTTCAAATAAAAAAAAGTGTGGAAACCGAAAAAAAGAGAAGAAGAAAAAGAGAACCGAAAAAGAAGAAAAATAGTTATCTTAAGAATGGTATTGAACTGTTTGCGCATTAGAATAGGTATGCAGATTGTTGGATGTTGTCTAGGGGTTAGTGAAATGACTCAGGACATTGTGTAGGATTGCACGATTAGTGGCTTTCGGTAGATAGGGGTCTAAATTCGGTGCGCTTAGATCTATGTTCCTGTGACACGTTGTTGTGTAGGGTGGCTGACTTTTCGAGTTGATTATGCTAGTTTCCGGTTGTTGTCTAACTCCTCTCCTGCTTCTTTTTAGTCTTGCTCGAGGACGAGCAAAGGTTTAAGTCTGGGGGAGTTTGATAATTTCTATTTTCTTCTAGTATTTTATTCTATTTTCATAGTTAGTTTCATCATTCATTTGGGTTTTACCAAGCATTAAGCATCATGATCATCTCGTTTTCAGTCATTTTGGAGCTAAAGGACGTGCCAAGACAAAGTACAAACATCGAGGATCATCACGGGACAAATGGGACGAGAATCAGCAAGGCATAGCCACTACCCGCGCGGGTAATTTCCTAGCCCGAGCGGGCATTTGTTACGGCGATTTCGTCCAGCGAATTGTGCATGAGTCGGGCAAGAAATACCACGCCCGGGGCCTCAGCCCGAGCGGGCAGCACTTGCGCGACCTTCCGCACCGTATCCGAGCGGGTCACTTACCCTGCTCGTGCGGGTCGCGTCCATCACCTGCAACTCCAAATAAGTTAATTTGACTTAAAACAAATGGGTGTTTGTTGGGGACTTATACAATAAGGAAAACGCTTTTAGAGAAGAGGAATAAGTGATATTTCGCTGGAGAAAGTAACGGAAACGTTGCCAACTTAATCAAGTAATGGAAAACTCAAGAAAAGGCAAGAAAAGAGGGGTGGCGGCTGTAACGAATGAGGGGGAGCTTGAGGGACGAATTGAGACAGAAAGTTAGAGAGAAGAGAGAGCACACAGACAGAGTAGAAGGAGAGCAAAACGCACACACAAGGGTGACGGACGGAGCGAGGAAGCCGGAGCGTAGAGGAGCTATTGAAGAGATCGATAATAGAATAGGGAGGGATCTCATTCTTTATCCATGTTGAATATAGTTATCTTTTGTGTTTCTTTTGCTAAGCTCATGTCCGAGTAGGTGCATAGCCATGGGTTAGAGAGCTTCACCGATATGTAATGAAGTTTTGTTCTTAATGCTTGGTTATAATATTTGTTCGTTTCGGATTGATTGGTTGTTCGTAATGCTTTTATTCTTATTGGTAGCTTGAATGAATGATTATAAAAATCTAATTGCATTGGGAGATGAGTTTGATTTTGGAACGTAGCCATGATATGAAGTCTCAATTGATTTAGAACCTTGGCCGATCGGTTGATTGAACTTAGGAATTAGGATAGCGATCTTAATGCATCTAGTAGGTGAGATTACACAATTGGGAGATTGGTAGTATGCATGCTAGTTAGTGGGTTTAGGCATCGGGAGAGTAATTCCCTAGAAAAGAGCTTGAATTTCCTGAATACGTAACGATATCTATAACCATGATCTTGTTAGAACTTCATTGCATCATCGTGCATCTCTCGAAACCTGTGGTGTTTAGTCATTGAGTTTATCCCGTTAATTAGTTTACTTTAGTTTTATTCGCATTCCCATCATTTATTGATTTTACACGTCCTATTCATTAGTTTACTAGCTTTAGAGTTGCATGGATTCCTCGTGTTCGACCCTGGTACTATACGATATGTGTTCTTGCGGAAGCGTTAGTCTAGGTAATTATTACTTGAGATTAACCACATAAGTCCTGTAACAAAAATCGAAAAAAATTCAAATCTGTACATTCTCTACATTAATATACCACATTAGAGAGATGAAGGATATTACGAGGTAGTTTTCTAGAAAGCTCAGAAGAATGATTTGGATGAAAGTAGGGAAAAGTTACATTTTCGGAAAAAAAAATGGATGAAGATGATGAGAGTTAGAGAGAATGCGTCGTTATTGGAAAAGGATGGGTGGAAGATGATGAAAGTTAGAGAGAGAGAGAGTGTGTCGTTATTTGAAAAAAAAGAAATGGCTGGAATACGAAAAGACATGACCCTCACATCGAATCGCCGTCAGATGGAATTCGATATGTTTTTTCAAATTTTGGTGAAAAGTTCGGCGGAAATTTTGGTGAAAATAATATAATGTAAAAAACCAATCAAAATTTAGGGTAGCATAGGTCGCATATATGCGAAATCGACGAATTTGTAGGTTTATAATGATAAAATGACAAAACCAATCAAAACAATACATTTACAACGTCAAACTAATTGATGCCAAATGAGGGTTGCATGGGTCACATGGGTTGCTTGGTCGCATATATTGATGAATAGATGCGAAATCGACGAATTTATTAGTTTATGATGATAAAATGACAAAAACCAATCAAAACAATACATTTACAACGTCAAACTAATTAATGCCAATTGAGGGTCGCATGGGTCACTTGGTTGCATATATTGATGAATAGATGCAAAATCGACGAATTTACGGGTTTATAATGATAAAATGACAAAACAAATCAAAACAATACATATACAACGTCAAACTAATTAATGCCAAATGAGGATCGCATGGGTCGCATGGGTCGCATATATTGATGAATAGATGTGAACTCGACGAATTTACGGGTTTATATGATAAAATGAAAAAAACCAATCAAAACAATACATCTACAATGTCAATCAACGGTTAAAATAGATTATGACTCATGTGTCCCTAGTTGAGTTGTGTAAAACCAATTCCTGTGTTTCAAAAGTGATAGTAGTGTTTTAAGAACTCGTCGGACGAGTTTGAGAAAATTTCAAAAAATACATTTAGCATTTTGTTCAAATGTCAATATTATTTATATTATTATCTATATTGATTCTAAATTACACATATACAACTCAAATATATTGATAATGGCATGGGTCGCTTGGTCGCATATATGAATCAATAAATGCGAACTCGACGAATTTACTAGTTTATAATGATAAAATGACAAATCAAAACAATACATTTACAATATCAAACTAATTAATGCCAATTGAGGGTCGCAAGAGTCGATCAAAGATTCTAAATCAAAACAATACATTTACAACGTCAATCAAAGACTCTGCACGCATTCTATTTCCCTGTACTCTGTCTTCCAGTCTTCTGCATTCTTCTTGTTTTGTATTGCAGTCAAGAGTTATCTCCTGCCATGTACTTCTTCTTCCAGTCACATTTCAAGAATGACCCAACACCGTCACCTAAGTCACCCCCGTAACTCGTTAGTGACTGTATAGAGACTGAGTTCGCCGATTACCAAGACCTTGAATAACACAAAGACAACACGATGCCCTGGGTCGACAACGGTGACTATGGCCCGCAGGTCACAAAGGTAAAAAAGATTTTTCATAGAAATTTAGGTTAGATACGCATACTAAGAGAAGAGACGTAGACGTTAACTTATTGACATGGGTCGGAAGGGTCACATGGGTCGGAAGACAGGAGTCTGACGACAAAACGACAAGTCACATGGGTAGGAAGGGTCACATGGGTCGGAAGACAGGAGTCTGACGACAAAACGACAAGTCACATGGGTAGGAAGGGTCACATGGGTCGGAAGGGTCACATGGGTCGGAAGACAGGAGTCTGACAATAAAACGACAAGTCACATGAGTCGAATAGGTCGCATGAGTCGTACATGATTCATATGTGGTCGCATGAGGTCGCATGCGTCGGATGAGTTCCCGTTTAAACTTGATTCTAATTTAATCCGTTTGAGGGTCGCATAACGGGTCATATTAGGTCGCATGAGTCGGATGAGTCCTAACCTTACGAACAATAGATGCAAAATAAGACATTTTCAACGTTTAAATATTGATTACATAAGGTCACAAAGATTACAAATCTCACAAAAGTTACAAAACAAGTTACACAAGGTTACATACGGTCACAAAGGTTACAAAGGTCACAAAAGTTACAAAAAAGTTACATAAGGTTACATAAGATCTCAAAGGTCACAACAAGTACAAAAAAGGCAAGAAAAAGGTTGAAGAAAAAGGAAAAAAATGTTACATAAGGTCTCAATGGTCACAAATGTCAAATTTGCCGACTTTAGAGACACATCGGAGCCTTCCCCCATAAAGAGAGTCATGTGTGACTCAACGCCTTCTCCGAGTTGACCTCCAACCGTGACCTTAGGTAATACGGATACAACTTGATGTCTGAGTCTGCCAATTACCAAGACCTTATGTAGTGCAGATACAACACAAAGTCCTCCATCCACATTGTAAGTACTTGTGTATATCTGCATAGAGACCGAATCCAACGATTACCAAGACCTTGAGTAACAAATAGACAACACGAGGCCATGCGTCCACCATGTGACCTTCGTGACGAAGGTCAAAATGGTCACAAAGGTAACAAGGATATTTCAGAGAATTTAGGGTTAGAGACTTAGACGAAGAGAGGAGAGAGATGGGATTCTCCCGATTTATTCTCATCTCAAATGGGTGTTATGGTGAGACTTAGAAAATTTGATGAACCTTTTAATATAGGGGTAACAAAGACGTGTCACAATGGTCTTGATTGTGGCATTGGTAAAATAAAAAGCATAGCTAACACTGGAAAAGCCAATAGTCTGACATTGGAAAGACTAGTCGAAAGGATCGAAATGGACAAATGGGTCGCAAGGTTCACAATGGCCGGAAGGGTCGTAAAGATCGCAATGTCCACATGGGTCGCACGGGTCGCATGAGGCTTTGTGACCCAGTATGACCGTGCGACCCTTGTACCTCTGTGACCCTTGTACCCCTGTGACCCTTTGGCCCCTCCGACAATGTACCAAATATTTAGAAAATAACAATGTATCAAATATTTACATCTTCCATTCTAAAAAAAACAATGTACAAAAATATCAAGTTAGTCTCGGGGGTGGAAGGAAACGTTTTTCATTATTAAATATATCAGCCGCCATCTTCTCACGCATAGAAGTAACATTATCGTTGCAAATTAAGTAAAAAGTATCCCTCCTTCTCATTAACGAGGCTTCTACGAATTTGTAGGCGAAAACACCACAGTCATTCGTGCTTTTGTTCTATTATAGACCTTCATAATACTCATACTTCCATTTATCTTCTCCAGAAGCCAAAGAAGGAACCTTCCGAGAATGAGCATCTTGGGGACATCGTTTCTTACCTTCTCAATCACCGGATCGATATGCGTTTTCTTCATGCTGCTCTAGCAGTCGTATACCGTGATGCATCGGGTCACGAAATCCGCTTTGATGGCTACCGAATGACATCCTACACATCGATTTTCCTTCGATGGAATGCTTACAATCGAGGCAAAACCTTTGAAATCACTCATTGGTGTCTTCGTACTTTTGAATGGATACTTGGCATTCAAAAAATCACTAAAAATTTCTAGAAAAGTTTCCATATCCTCGTACATCTACAGCGAGAGCATCTGCATGAAAGTAACATGACAAATGTAATAATTCTGATACATGCCGAGCGAAAAAGACAGCACCATCAACGCCTCATCCAATTGCTACAAAGAAAAAACTTAATACACATTAATACATATGACACAAAACTCTGTGACTAAGGGTTTAAAAAAGCTTACATCATCTTCCACCACCACTCATGTCGAGGTATCTTCAGGAACACATATAGATTAGTCAACTTTTCACCGGTAGCATCAACGAACGAAGGAAATCGGGTTATCTCGCGCTTTACTAATCCATTGGGCTTCCACACAAACTCCCCTTTCCCTTCAGGTTCTTGAACCACCTTCTTTACGGGTTATTGAACTACATTTTCTGCGGGTTCTCCATCAACATCTTTCCCTCGCCCTCTCCCTCGCACTGTTCTTGCTCTTTGCGCCGGTAGAGGTTCAACATCTGGCGCAGACTCCTTCGATAAAGGTCTAGCACCTGCATAAAATTTACTTCCTTAAACATATGGCGACCAATGCGACCATGCGACCTATACGACTAATACGACCTTTTGTGACCTATGCAACCCATGCGACCAATGTGACATATGTGACTGAAATGACCGTCCTTACTTGGTGGTACTTCGACAATAGCGGCGACCTCTTGGATAGGACCCACTGCTGGAGTATCTTTGGCAGGAACCTCATCGGCTACGCCATCGATTGGACCCACTAAAGTATCTTTAGTGTGGACCTCTTCGACAGGACCCACTGGAGCATCTGTATAAAATTACTTCATTTATTAGACTCATCGTTCGTTACATGGATTATGTAACACATGCGACCCATGCGACCTAGTGACCCATGGGACATATGAAACCCATGCGACCCATGCGACTCTAGCGACCCAACGACTTATGCGACCCTACCACTTATATGTCCCTGCGACCGATCCGACTCTTGCAACCCATGCCGACTCTCAGTGGAAATTGACTCTCAAATGACCTTTTTTACTAAATATTACTTACTTGGTTGAACTTCATCATGAACAATGTTTGCCAAATCCTCTTCTGAGCCATCTCCAGAGTCAATTGGGTCTTCGCTTGGCTCTTTTCTATACAGTGGATTTGGACGTCGAAGGAATTCAAAATCATAATCACTAACAGTGCCGAAAGATTGGTTTTCGGTGCTCGCATATTTCTCGACAGCCTTTGATTTTGGATTAGGCAAATGAATCCCGACATCCCTTAGAAGGTCTCTTAATGCATTGATGACTCTTTTCTTTGATTTTTCTATTTCCCTCTATTAATTTCTGCTCCAGTGTTAGAGGGACTGCGTCATCAGCAATTATTTTTTTACTCACCCTCTCCTTCCTCTTAGTCCCTTTTTCTCCTTCTTTTGATCACCAAGAACTGCTTTTCGTGTCAGCAATTCTTGCTTACGGATATCCTCACAACAAATACCCTTCAGATTTCTACGAAGATGTTCCATCCATATATGAACATTGGGATCGTCACATCCCTCGTAATCCTTCAGATCAGAAAGTAAAGCTTCCTCTTCGTGTTCAGCACGAAGAATACTTCGAATATCCTGAAAAACAAAAAATAAACATTATTAACCTTTGAGACCCTTGTTTCCCTTGTGTAATTGTTACCTAAGAATCTCCGATCTGCCATATCACATCTACATACTTCAGGTTAAAACTTGATTTAACCATCTCCTTGCACATTCTTGGGCATGATGGATGCGCATCCACAACCTCAATATACCATCCCTTTCCGTCCAAACTAAGGATGGTTTCGAATGGAAGTATTTGAAATATTAAAACAAAATGATAAGAATGCAAAAAGTACGAAAACATTCAAGTTATTCGGATAATATATACAACTTACCATTAGTGGGATCATGAAAACACCACAATACCATTTTGGTTTCGGTGATTCTCCGCTAACGTGCTTCCGGCAAGTACACACAATTTTCTCGAATGTGTAACGCCCCCATGGAAAGCCTTCACAAAATTCCAAGTCATGAACCATGTCAATGAGATCATGGCTGATAGAGTTTTCTGCTGAAGGCTTGTGAGATATAACTTACGCCAACAACATCAAAGTTGCCAACCTCTTCCGGTCGTCAGAATTCTTCGCCTTCACAAGCTTTTCACTGACTTGTGCGAGGGCCAGCCCTTTTGGACTCCCATCCTTTGGGATATGGTCCGCATTTCAATCCGCAAATTAGTGCGTGCTCCATTATAGAGTACTGAATAGGAATTCCGTTTAAGACGAACCACAACTCCTACTTGTCTCGTATAATCTTGGAGTGATTTAGTAGGATAGACATTTGAACCTTCGTCAATGTGGAGTTATATTGGAAATGGAATAAATGCCTAAATTGTGACTCCTTCTCGAAGTAATGAAACTCGTATTCATCTAAGATTCCTCTCAGCGTTGTTATTGTCTCGTGAGGATAACACTTAGTGGTGATCTTTGGCATTCTGTCAATGTGTTTGAATTCATACAAAAACTTCGGCTTTGGCGCCACCTGCAAAATGACCAATTAAGAATACATTATACTTCTACCGACTTAAGCGATCCATGCGACTCAACCGACCCGTACGACCCATGCGACTCAAACGGCCCTCAGACACTTTGCGACACTCAACCGACTCACTGAGACTCAAGCGACCCATGCGACTCAATTGACCCATGCGACTCACGGGGCATAATATCAAGAAACCCACGAGGCATAATATCAAGCAACCCATGTGAATCAAACGACCCTTGCGACTCAAACGACCCTTGCGACTCAATGACATAAATGACCCTTGCGACTTAATGACATAAGCGACCCATGCGACCAAACGACCCATGCGACTCAAACAACCTTTGGACCGCCTGCGACACTCAAACGACCATTGTGACCCAACCCACTCACTAAGACAACCAACTCATTGAGTTGAAGATGGTCATGCAACTCCTGCGACCCTTGCGACTCAACCGACTAACTGACACTCACAACCATTTCAAATCAATAAACCATTTTGTGACTCGACAGCTTGCAAGATCCTAGAAATCGATCTACTTACACTTATTCACGCAATTGAAGATTGACTCGTGCTCTCTTCTTCACTGTTGTTGCTGATTCTAGCCATTTTCCTTCTTGCACACTTCAAATCGATCCCTCTCAAGTTCGAAATCACTTATTCTTTCTTGCTCTAAACTTTGAAACAGATTTTCACGTCGAAAAACTGTTTGACTTTCTTACTTTTGACATGGTTTGACAGTTCTTCACGTGGAAAAACTGCATAACGTGGAGTTTTTCACGTTCGAAAATTAAGGGCAAATTTTTCTTTTCTTCAATTTTTTCCGATTTAATAATTATTTTAGAAAAGGGTATTTTTGAAACGTTTTAGCCGTATGAGAGTATATATGATATTCCGCCAATTTTCGATTTACTCCAATTCAACTCATGATTCATATTAAATTTGTTAATCTATTACTAAAATAGGTAATGTTTTTTAGACCTCACAAAAACGAGTAAGATTAGTACTCCTTCCAAACTGAATGCTCACTTTACGTTGGTATGCTTGTAGTGTGACGCTATAATAACATTCATATTTCAAACTAATCATTTCAAATAATTCATTTTGTAAATATTTAAAAAAGGAGCTAATGTGGGAAAAAGTTTAATTTTTTTTGTTATATTTATAACTTTTTTAGGATAAACATGATTGGATGTTTAATTCAAAGAAAACAAAATTGAAAATTAAAAATAAAATAAAATTAATAGTTATTGTTACATCAAAAAGTAATTAAACAATATAATAAAAAAATTAAATTGACAGTTATAAAAAATTATCTCTATACATTTATTTTAATAATACATTTAAAAAATAATATATAGCCATTTAAATAATATTTTTCACTACCGTTAAATAAAAAACTAGTAACAAAGTATATTATATAGTATTATAACGATTAATGGTAATTTTTGGACGTTTTAACGACTTGAACGTATTAACGTATTCAAAAGTTAATTTTATCAAAATAATTAAATATATCATCGTTATTTTATATCTTTCTTTATTTTTAACCACATTGCACATTAACAATATCTTAAAATTTCTGTCACAATCAATCCAATAAATGTATTAATCAATACGCTTCATGACCTTATAAAACATTGACTTCTACATATTCTATGTTGTTGCAAACATTTCTTTGACAAATGGGCTAAATAAGGTTTTAAACTTATCATCCAAAAAAATTAGGGTCATCAAAATGTATAAGGTAGGTGTCAGTATGATATGAATATGTAAAATATAAACTCAAATTGAAACGGTGTTTAAAGACTCAAAAATTATTATCATGTATATAAATTACGAATAATAATGTCTCGTTTTAATCTGCATTTTGCTTTAATGTGATTACTTCCCCAAAACAAACACTCGAATTAAACATCCACTAACCATTTCATCAAAACCATCTTGGGAATTGATTGTATTGTTACATTTATCATTCAATTATAGCTAAGTGTGTACATAATAAACACATCATCCATAGATCAAACTCCTTTGTTCTCATCCCCATCAAGGTCACCATCCCATTACATTCAACAAAAAAAAAAAAGAAATTTAATTTCACAACCGAATAAACTATAACATTAACAACAACTTTAACGACAAGAGGACATAAAACGATTTTGTTTAATATAGTGTATGTGTGTTAATTAAATAAATTAAGATTCAGAAGCCGATTGATCAATTAGATTTATATCATTCAGTAAAATTTCAATGACTTGGTAAACACAAGATTAAAATAAGAAGACAAAAAAAATTTATTCCATTTTATTGTTGGTCCCTTATAAATACATGTACTACATGCAAAAATTTGCGTAATTGTAGAACCATTTATGGATCTAGAAAATTTTGTTCCATGATTCTAACCATATTCTACCGCCATTTGCTTCTTTTGCAGGATCAAAACCTTTTGTTGTTTCTCTAAATATTCCATCATTGTTTGCTATCGTTGGCGAGGTTGCTCCATTATGGATGGGATTAGAGCCTCTAGGTGTCTTTCTGTAGATTCTATCATTCTTTGCAACGTAGGAGAGACTGCTTTATTATGAATGGGATTAGAGCCTCCTGGGGTTTTTTATGTAGATGCCATTATTGTTCGCAACCATAGGAGGGGTTGGTCCTTTATGTATAGGACTAGAGCCTTCCGGTGTTTTTCTATAGTTTCCATCATTGTTCGAAATCATTGGTGGGGTGTCTCCATTATCGATAGAATTAGGGCCTCCTGGTGTTTTCCTATATATTCGATCATTGTTTACTATCATAGGAAGGGTTGCTTCGTTATGGATGTGATTAGAGCCTCCAGGTGTCTTTCTATAGATTCTATCATTGTTTGCAACTGTAGGAGGGGTTGCTCCATTATGGATGGGATTAGAGCCTCTTGGTGTTTTTCTGTAGATTCTATCATTGTTCGCAACCATAGGAGGAGTTGCCCCATTATGTATAGGATTAGAGCCTCTCGGTGTTTTTCTACAGTTTCCATCATTGTTTGAAATCATTGGAGGGGTAAGTCCATTACCGATAGGATTAGGGCCTCCCGGTACCTCTCTATAGATTCCATCATTGCTCATGATTGTAGAAAGGTTGCTCCATTATGAATAGGATTAGGGTCACCAGATGTCTCTCTATAGATTCCACTTATGTTTTCCTTTGTTGGGGTTTGGGCTCCAGTAGAATAGAAGTTAACCACAAATGGTTCACTAACATGACTAAATTGTGTTAAAGTGGCTTGCAAAACGAGAATGATGAAAGCAATTAACTTCAATGGAGAAAAAGAACGCATTATTTTTTCGAAATTTTAATGTTTGAATGTAAAGTGCTCTCGAGTTTGGTTTTATAAAGAGTTGACGAAATAAGATTTTTATTTTGTCAAAGATACACTATTAACATTGATTAAGTGGACAAAAAATGTTGCCCTTTATTTTAATATTTTGGATTAACATTAAATTTAATGTCAAGTGTATTAATATACGTAATTCAAAATCATTTTTTAATTAAAAAATGATAAGGTGGGATATATATTGATGAAATGGTTATGAAGTTAATGTATAGCTTTTTCTATGTATTTTCGAGTAACATCAAATTAAATGTAAAATATATTAATATACATAGTTCAAAATCATTTTTTTAGTCCAACTAATACAAAAAATTCAACTCTTATAATTATGATCCTATACATCTCATAATTATCTAATAGATAATTTGTATTTTATTTTTTATTTGTGCACATTTTGTATGTAAGCAATATGATATAATTGCACGGATATATGCCTGATAATATATTTTTTTGTTATTAAAAAATTTTGATTTTATAGAATATATGTCTTGGAATTTAACATGGGAAAACAACAATGTAAAAGCCAATACGAACAATCGTCTTCCCTACAATTGATTTGGTTTTCACAACCAATATATATATATATATATATAATTTATATGTATGAGTATGTATGCCAAATGTATTCAAACCAAATAAGTCTAACTCTCTAAAACGTTTTAAACGATGTCGTTCAAATTAACCCACTTTTTAAATTGTTTGTAAACATTGAAACTAATAAAATTTGTTTATTCGACGAATTAAATCAAATTTTCTCGAGATATAATATATTATTTCGTAAACTTTAGAAAGATAGAAGGACATTAAATCAAATTATAAAGTTTTAAGATTTGAAAATATCAATTCAAAAATAATATTATAGAGCATTTTGTAAATACAATGTCAAAACAAATTAAAAATAATATTATAAATTATTACAATCTCTAGGTAAATAGAGGGATTATCAAAAATGTCTCTGTAGGGCTAAAAGACTTCAAAAATATCCTTCCCGAAAAAAAATTTTTTTTCGTTTCAAAAATACCCTTACAAATGCTAAAATTCCCAAAATACCCTTCGACCTTGTGACCCAGTGTGACCGCCGGAAACTGTCAGAAATCACCGGAAACTACAAGAAATCGCTGGAAACTGCCAAAAATCGTCGGAAATTGCCGGAAAATGCCAGAAATCGACGGAAAACGGTCCAAATTGCTGAAAGTCACCTACAAATCGCCGGAAATCGCCAAAAATCACCGGAAAATCGCTAAAAACGCTGGAAATTGATGAAAATCACTGAAAATGGCTGAAACATTGCTGCAAAACGCTCAAAATGGAAGGAAATCACTCGAGAATGGGAAGAAATCACTCAAAAATTGAAGGAAATCGTTCGAAAATAGAAGGGAAACACTCGAAAATGAAAGGAAATAGCTCTCTATTTTGTTTCCCTCCTCTCAATTTTCGTTTTCCCTCTTCTCATATTTGCATTTCCCTCTTTTGTATGTGTTTTTCATTAAGGGCACATATGTCTTTTCTCCAATTTTTTTTCATCAGATTTAGGAGGGTAGTTTTGAAGTGTTTTAGTCCTAAGAGGGCATTTCTGATATTGTGCCAAATATAACATTATACTTTAACAATATATTAAGTTGTTCTTGTAAACTCTACTAAATCCGTATATAAAATATTGAATTACATTCAAAATTATTTATTATCTCAACAACACAAAATATGTTTTTAATAATTATTATTTAAAATAATAGTAAATAGTATTAATTTATAATTCAAAAGTTGACTTTTGAATTTATTAGTTATTCCAATTCAACTCATTATTCATATTATTTTTTTTTGTAAATCTATTACTAGAATAGGTCAATACTTCTTTCAAATTGAGAGCTCACTTTACGTTGATATGTTTACAGTGTGACGCTATAATAATATTCATATATCAATATAATCATTTCAAGTAATTCATTTTGTAAATATTTAAAAAAGAGCTAATGTTGGAAAATGTTTAATTTTTTGTTGTATTTATAATTGTTTTTGGGAAAATCATGATTGGATGTTTAATTCAGGCTAACTTCAAAAATATCCTCGTAGGGCTAAAACACTTCAAAAATACCCTTCCCGAAAAAGATAAAATTTTTAACTTCAAAAATAACCTTATAAATGTTGATATTCCAAAATACCCATGCGAACTTACGATCCAGTTTGACCCAGTTTGACCCATGTTCCTCTGCGAACATTGGACCCCTGCGACCCTTGTCCCTCTGCGACCCTTGTTCCTCTGCGACCCTTGGACCCCTGCGGCCCTTGTCCCTCTGCGACCCTTGTTCCTCTGCGATCCTTGGACCTCTGCGACCCTTGTTCCTCTACGACCCTTGGACCCCTGCGATATTAATTTATTATTTACCAATTATTTACAAATAATATAAATAAAATTTTGAAAATACAGCTCAAATCAAAATATGTTGGACCCGTGCGACCCTTGTTCCTCGCGACCCTTAGACCCTTGCGACCCTTCCGACCCTTCCGACCATTTCGACCCTTTCGACTAGTTTTTTCAGTGTCAGACTACTGCTTTTTCCAGGTGCTAGCTATGCTTTTTATTTTATCTATGCCACATTCAAGACACATTCAAGATGACTTAGGTGACGGTGTTGGGTCACTCTCTGCTTATGTAATATTTCTCCAGTGAACTCATGCGACCCTCAATGAACTATCTCTCCAGTGGAAATAGAATTCGTGCAGAGTCTTTGATTGACGTTGTAAATGTATTGTTTTGATTTAGAATCTTTGTAAATGTATTGTTTTG
This sequence comes from Gynandropsis gynandra, assembly GCA_036759665.1. Classification (NCBI taxonomy): domain Eukaryota; kingdom Viridiplantae; phylum Streptophyta; class Magnoliopsida; order Brassicales; family Cleomaceae; genus Gynandropsis; species Gynandropsis gynandra. The sequence goes on from CM071862.1 coordinate 7,899,469, forward strand.
ATTGGTTTTTGTCATTTTATCATTATACACTAGTAAATTATCGATTTCGCATCTATTCATCCATATATACGACAAAGCGACCCATGCCATTATCAATATATTTGAGTTGTAAATGTCTAGTTTAGAATCAATATAGATAATAATATAAATAAAATCGACATTTGAACAAAATGTTAAATGTATTGTTTAATCATCCGCCGAGTTCTTAAAACACTACTATCACTTTGAAACAAAGGCATTGGTTATACACAACTCAACTAGGTAACATGGGTCATAATCTATTTTAACCGTTGATTGACAATGTAAATGTATTATTTTGATCGGTTTTTGTCATTTTATCATCCTAAACCCGTAAATTCGTTGAGTTCGCATCTATTCATCAATATATGCGACCATGCGACCCATGCGACCCTCATTTGGAGTTAATTAGTTTGACATTGTAAATTATTGTTTGATTGGTTTTTTTCATTTTATCATCCTAAACCCGTAAATTCGTCGAGTTCGCATCTATTCATCAATATATGCGACCATGCGACCCATGCGCCCATGCAACCCTCATTTTGAATTAATTAGTTTGACGTTGTAAATGTATTGTTTGATTGGTTTTTGTCATTTTATCATCTTAAACCCGTAAATTCGTCGAGTTCGCATCTATTCATCAATATATGCCACCATGCGACCCATGCGATCCATGCGACCCTCATTTGGAATTAATTAGTTTGACGTTGTAAATGTATTGTTTGATTGGTTTTTGTCATTTTATCATCCTAAACCCGTAAATTCGTCATGCGACCCATGCCACCCTCAAATTTGATTGGTTTTTAACATTATTTTTCATTTTCATTAGAATTCCCGCCGAACTTTTCACCAAAATTTGAAAAACTTTTTCGAATTCCTTCTGACGGCGATTCGATGTCAGGGTCATGTCTTTTGGTATTCCAGCGGTTTCCTTTTTTATAATAACGACACACTCTCTCTCTAACTCTCATCATCATCATCATCTTGCCGAAAATGCAAACGACTGGTGACGACGATTCGATGTCAGGGTCATCTTCTTCTAGTGAGAGGATTTTCACGGTACCAGTCACGCATTCAAATCTGGTCGTAGATGCAGTGGTAAGTGAACTCAAACCGATTTATTTGATTCATTAAATCAAGCCGTATATGCATTAGTTTGGCGTTGCTGTAAATTTATTCGGTTATCGCAGACACTTCTGATACAATTTGCGAGGTTGAATGGTCTTTGTGGTAGACGATGTAAGGTTGAGCTGATAACCAATTACACGGACATTTGGGAGGCAGATCTAAGGCCCGTGAAACGCGGTGGCGCTAACATCACCAGGGGTTGGACAAAGTTTTGTCACGATAATGGCTTTAACGTGGGTTGTACCCTCAAAGTCGAAATGGACACCATTCTTGATGATGTACCTTGTCTACTGCTTGCGTCTATAATCTTCATAGATTGAATTCCGTTGTATTTTGATTGCTTTGAACCTCATTTGAACAACAAAATTCATGTTTGTATTTGGTTGATTTTTTTTACTATTATTGAATAGAATGTATTATTGTTAGTATTGATGTTTTTGTGGATTTACTATTATTGTAATAAGGGTCGCAGAGGGTGCAGGGGACAAAGGGTCGCAGAGGGTCCAAGGGTCGCAGGGGACAAAGGGTCGAAGGGAGATAAGGGTTGCAGAGGGTCCAAGGGTCGCACGGTCCAAGGGTCGAAGGGAGACAAGGGTCGCAGTGGGTACAAGTGGTCGCAGAGGTACAAGGGTCGAAGGGAGATAAAGGTCGCAGTGGTCCAAGTGGTCGCAGAGGTACAAGGGTTGAAGGAAGACAAGGGTCGGAGGGGGAAAAGGGTCGCACGATCCAAGGGTCTAAAAAAATGTTTACTCGTTGATTATGAAAGATGTAGTTTGATAACACGTAATCCGTAGTAGTTTTTATGTCATTCTTAGGTCTAGTTTTAGGTAGATTTATTAGATTTCATTCATTTATCGAGTCTATTCGAGGATTTCATCTACATTTCGTGTTTTGTGTAGGAAACGAAGACATGTCAAGAAACACGAGAGAAATTGGCAATTTAACCCCAAAATGACAAGGTTCAGCTTGTGCAAGACCGTGGATTGAAGAGAACGTGCAAACACCAAGCGAAAGGAGCGAAAACATCATTTTAGGTCATGCACGCTCGGGCATTAGAAGTGTGCCCGCTCGGGTAATTGATGCCATGACAACCCCGTAGCTTTACACGACTCGGGTGCTCAAGGAACATGGTCGGGCCATGTGTGCCCGATCGGGTGGCAAAGGAGTGCCCGCTCGGGTTAATGGTCATCAATATGCGCCGTAGGTTTGCACGACTCGGGCTGAAGAAGGACACGTTCGGGCATGAGTGCCCGATCGGGTGAAAATTGATGTACACGGTCGGGTACCGAAGCATGGGGGATCTATTGAAGACATTGGTCGATGAATAGGGAGCATTCTCTTTCTCTTTCCATGTCGAGTTTAGATTTCTTATGTGTTTCGTTTCCTGAGTTCATGTTCAAGTAGATCTATTGCCATAGGTTAGAGAGAATTGCCAACATGTAGAGAAGTCTTGTACTTAATGAATGGTGGATCTTAATGCTTTCATACTTGTACGCCACTCGTTATGAATGAATTCGGTATTTTATTATGTTTTCAGATCTTATGGTTGTTCTTAATGCTTTCTCTACCTGTACGCCACTTGATTGAATGATCTTAGAAGCCTAATAAACCAACGCCAGGGCATTAGGTTTCGGAACTTAGCCATGATTTAGGGTTTAGCCGGTTTAGAATCAACGCCAGGTCAATCGGTTAAATCTAGGGATAAGGATAGCGGTCGTAATGCGTCTATCCATGTAAGATACGCAATGGATACATTGGTATATGCATGCTAGATAGTGGACAAGTCTACGCCAGTCAGTTCCTATAGGAGAGCTTGAATTCCCTGAACTCATGATAGTATCTAAGACCAATTATCTCGTTAGAACTTCGATACATCGTTGTGCAACTCTTGATACCTATGGTGATTTGTCGCCGAGTCATTCCCATCTTAGGTTTAGTTTGCATTTGCATTTGCATTCCATCCATTATTTTATTTCACACATCTTATTCATTAGTTTAATAGCTTATAAGTCGCATCAATTCCTTGTGTTCGACCCTAGTTGCTACACGATCCGTATCCTTGAGTCTACGCACATCAATCTCCAAACTTCAACGTGATAGGGATTTTCTTGTCCTCCTCCATATCCAACACTACAAAGTCAATCGGGACAAAGAATTTTCCCACTTGCAACGGTACGTCTTCCAGCATTCTCTCGGGTATTCTAACGCTCCGGTCAGCCATGGTGAGCGCCATTCGTGTGGGTCAAAGATCCATCCTACCCTTAAGATCCAATTTCTC
>CM071862.1:7964589-7974954 GCA_036759665.1 Gynandropsis gynandra
TCGCTGAGCGGTCAGCACTAGCGTAGGAATGATAATGCTAAGCGTAGAACCGTAAATCAAGAATAAATCAATAGAACTAAGCATTAACGCAAATCATTGTTCATCCAATACAAATCCGATATCCCTACCCGCAGTAGGGACTCTACTCACTCATGGAGAAAATAAAAGACGAAGATAACATAACCCTATACATGATAGACTCTAAGGAATCAACTATAGGAGCGAAAGGGAAGGTCGAGGCATCGAATTCCTTAGAATTACACGGCCCGCTCGAACTGCGGATTATATCGCATTGGTTGCCATACAAGGTCGTATGGTATGGGTCGGAATCAACCCTATACCATACGAAAGGGAAGGTCGAGGCATCGAATTCCTTAGAATTACACGGCCCGCTCGAACTGCGGATTATATCGCATTGGTTGCCATACAAGGTCGTATGGTATGGGTCGTATGGGTCACAAAAGGTCAAATGGGTCGTATGGGTCTGCATAGGTCGCAGAGTCGCATTGGTTGCCATATGTTTAAAGAAGTAAATTTTATGCAGGTGCTGGACCTTTATCGAAGGATTCTCTGCCGGTTCGTAAACGAGTTTTAAGATCACGGAAGGCATATGTTGATCCTCCACCGGCGAAAAGAGCAAGAACAGTGCGAGGTAGAGGGCGACTGCGAGGGAAAAATGTTGGTGGAGTCTAAGAATCCGAAAAGAAGGTTGTTCAAGACCCCAAAAAAAAGGTGGTTCAAGAACCTGATAACAAGGTGGATGAAGAACCTTCGTTCTGGTGGACGCCCAAGGGATTAGAAAAGGGCTCGATAACCCGAGAACCTTCGTTCATTGACGCAAAAATTGACTGCTCTTTATACGTTCTAGAAGAACCCTGGACATGATAGTTGGTGGAAATCTGATCTAGATGTTAGCCGGGGGCCAGAGTTTTGGGAGGTTTTATTAACGCCCAACGTATGGTTGGAAGATGAGGTAAGTTATTTTAAACCCGAAGTCACAGAGGTCATTTTGTGCCATATGTATTCATGTGTGTTAATTTTTTTTTTGCAGCAATTGGAGGAGGCGTTGTTGATGCAGTATTGCCACATGAAGACATTCCCCGGGTTATTTAAGAAACTTTACGTTTTTCCTATGTTTTCCATGGAGATGCTCAAGCATTGAGTGTACGACACTAAGGACACCTTGCCGGAACTTGTTAGTGAATGTTTGGAGGGCAAGTATTCATATAGAAGTACGAAACCGATTAGTGCTTTCGAAGGCTTTGTCGCGGTTCTAAACGTTCCATCGTGTAGTTGTAGATATACAGGATGTCATCGGGTAGCCATGAAAGCGGATTTCAAAACCCAATGCATCACGGTATACGACTGCCAGACGAGGCTTAAGGAAGGGAATATCTCAAGCCAAGGGATTTCAATGCAATTCTGTTGTTCACATTTGGTATCAGAGAAAAAAAATTTGAGCAAACCTAATCCAGAGAAGAGAAAATGAGCGACGACAAAACACTCACCAAGATTCCCCATTTTGATGGTCACTATGATCATTTGAGCAAATTGATGGAGAATCCGTTGAGAGCCAAGAGCTTATGGAGTTTGGTAGCCGATGGTTACAACAAGTTAGATGCAAGGGTAGAAGCAGCTGCCGTGTAGCGAAAGGAACTGAAAGAACTCAAGACGAAAGATCATGAGGTGAAGTACTATCTGTTTCAAGCAATCAATCGCATAGTGTTTGAGCGGATTCTGGATTGGAGCATGTCCAAAATTATTTGGGATTCAATGACAACGGGAAATTAATGCCCTAAGGTGAGGAGTGATTCTTCCGAGCCTAAACCTCCTAACAATGGATACGTGCAACCCTACCTTCCAGCAGTGATTAACCCGTACCATGGCAGCATTACGAACGCAATCATTATCCCTAAGATGACTAACCGACCGGTTAAATTCTCATTAGCCAATCTTAATCTACAACTTAACAAGTCCGGATTCATCCTTTAACCTTCCAGCAAAGACTGAAATCCTATATCGCTGAGCGGTCAGCACTAGCGTAGGAATGATAATGCTAAGTGTAGAACCGTAAATCAAGAATAAATCAATAGAACTAAGCATTAACGCAAATCATTGTTCATACAATACAAATCCGATATCCCTACCCGCAGTAGAGACTCTACTCACTCATGGAGAAAATAAAAGATGAAGATAACATAACCCTATATATGATAGACTCTAAGGAATTCGATGCCTCGACCTTCCCTATCGTGTTACCAGTGCAAGGATTGATGCTTCTCTTCTTCTCCGATGCCTTCCAAGCCTTCCCAGATGTTTTTCCAGCCTTTCCTTGCCCTGTCCGTCGCCCCCTTTGCCCTAGATCTATTTTGTTCCTTAAATTCGCTCGTTTGAATGTAAGATCTAGGTTGTTGCGAATCTGAAAATTTCCTCATTCTCATCACGAAATCCAGGTAAATTCATGAATTATTTTGAGATTAGGACTGCTATGGGTTAGATCTAGGTCTGTTGAGGAAGATTTAGGGTAGTTTTGCCGATTGAATCACGATTCGCGAACTGCAGGTCGCGATTTCGTGATCTACCCGATCGGGCTAGGTATAGCACCCGATCGGGCGACCTAGACACTTACCCGATCGGGCGTCTTTGTCGCTCGAGTCGGGCACTACCCACGGGGTGATATTTCAATACGTTACCCGACCGGGCTACCTCTAGTACCCGATCGGGCACCTGGAAAAACCGAGCCTTATGCTGATTTTGGTCTTTCGATTGTTTTGCAGATGGCCCCTAAGATCTTCCAGAGTTCTAAGAAGCGCAGATCTGACGCGTATGACCCAGAGCAAGGATGGCCAGCGAGGTCGGATGCGATTACAAAGTTGACACCATACATGCCCATCACCACCTCCCACCAACAGTACAATTACCGAACGACGACGTTCTTGTCCGGTCAGAAGCAGAAGTTCACGGAACTTCAGCCGCGGATCTTCCCATCCCGCTTCCTATCAGCCGAAGCGATGGCCGCCCTCCACATAGGGGCATACATAGACGACATCTTCAACACGCTAGGATGGACGGGTCTGAGGGATGCACAAGAGTATACATACAGCAACCTGACGGCTGAGTTCCTCGCTTCGTACACAGCCTTCTTTCCCGAATCTGGAGATCGGGAAAGAGCTTTCATGGAGTTCCGCCTGCTGGGGCAGAACTACCGGCTCACAGCGAGACAGTTCGCGACGATCCTTGACGTTCCACACTGCAATTTCACGAAGATGCCAGAGCATAACCGGAGCCGTCAAGCAGAATTTTGGGCCCAGATAGCGTACGGAGAATATTCAACGAGGTCGAAGGCGAGCCACATACGCCACCCCGCCTTGAGGTAATTTCACTACTTCCTAGTCTCGTCTATACTAGGAAAGGGAGCGCAAGGTGGAGTCAACCACACCGAGTTGGCCTACCTGGAGCGGGTGGTGCAGTCAGGCTTTGAGCCCGACGAGTGGGACATCCTGGACGTCGACTTGGTGTCATTGGTGATGAGGCATTTTCTGGACATATCCATCAAGAAGAGTAGCACGGACACGAAGATCATGTGCGGTGGTATTGTCACGATGATCGCACGGAGAGTCGGGATCAACCTTGGCATCCTGACCGAGGACAAGATCGACGAAGAACAAGAGTTGAACCTCCAGAACCTACGCAACCGAAGAGCAATCACATTGGAGAGGTACAATGTCATTTGGTGCTACAAGGACGAGCATGGTCGCAACTTGGAAGTCGACCTAAGCGAGATTGAGGTGCCGGGTTTAGACGAGGAGGGATCCCGATTTAGGATTGATCTAGCCATCGGACACATCGGCCCGAGGCTAGCTGAGATGGATCCACCTCCAGCCGCTGCACCAGGACCGTCCATGTCGAGGCAGCGCAGCCGATGCGCCACACATTCACGCGCGCGCCCAGAGTATCCTCACCGCCGCTCTGACTTCCCTTCGATGGAAGGAGTCTCCGACGCCCTTAGGTACGTAGCGGAGGAGACCAGGTACCAGTCATTCATGACAGAGCAGAGGTACGACATAGAGGCAGCGAGGCACCATATCGAGGCTGCGAGGTATGCAGAGCAGCAGCGATTCTCGGAGCAGTCGATCCAGCATACCTACTACCTCACAGAGTCCGTCCGACGATTTCAGCGGCTCAGTATGCAGCACTACCAGGAGCCATACATACCAAATCCACAGGACTAGCATACTGGAGCCATCCCGTACCGTCCTCACATCCCATACGAGCTGGAGTCCTTCTACTTCCCACCTGGGGAAGGAGCATCAGCGGAGCTAGCGGACCTACAGGCCACCCGCGATGGAGAGGATGAGGATTAGATTACTTCTTCCCTTTTTCTTTCTTTCTTTTTTTTTATCTTTTATGGACCTCTTTTTATCGTTTTCTTGTTTTTAGTTTTAGCTATCATGTACGCTCTTTCAGATTTACTTATTTAGTGCTCTTTGTTCTATTCTCTTGCATTGCATGGCTTTATCTCAGGTCTTTCACGCTAACACATGCACTAGAGCACAAGACTCACTCACATCCAGATGTACCAGGTTCGAGAAAGCCACACACACACACCAGGTGTACTCGTTATCTTTTTCTATTTTCTCGAATTTTTAGCATGCGGGGATCCTTTATCGGTCTCGAACACCGGGACTGTGTTCTGTTCAGGTCTGGGGGGGTACTCTTTCATTTTTTGATACGGATGTGTATTGAGAGCGACATATTTGCACTTAGGATTACACTTAGGATTAGATTAGGAATAGGATGGATATCTGGTGAAAATTTTTTTCGAGTTTAGTCATGTTTTGCGACTTTGTTGAATCGTGGATAATGGTCTAGGTTTGCTTAGAAGCCCTTTAATACCGATTAGTCGAGTAGTTGTGTTTGAAACCCTTATCTAGTTGAATTCACTCTTTAGATTTCGATACCAAGTAGTCACATCTCCGTATATACCGTCTAGCTTAGCTTTCTTGATATTTTTAGCGTTCATGAGTTAGATTCCACACGCTTATACTCCGCTGTCATCTAGGATAAGTTTATGACTATTCCGAGTTAGGATTGACATGAGTACATCGATATTCGATGGTTCGGGTCTAAGTGGTGGGTAGAGGCGCTTTTCTACGTCCTAAGGGTTAGAGTGTTGCGTAATCAAGAAAAGAAAAATCGAAAAAAGAAAAAATATATAATAAGATCTTCAATAACGCACCTCTTTACTCCGCTAAGGTCACGCGACCTTATGAGTGTGCCATAGGCAGCCTGGGTCTAAGTAGAAAGCCATCCCTCTTCGACTTCGACGTCCTAGGAACAAAGCGTGGATCTAAGTGTAGAAAAGAAAAAAATGCATAAGAACGAGAAGAAGAGATTTGAATGATATCAAAAGCTTAGGAAATAGGTATGGAGATTGCTTGGACGTTATCTAGGGTTGTGAAGTAGACTTAGATTTTTGGTAGGATTTCATGGCTCAGCACTTTCGGTAGACATAAGGCTATGCTCGGTACGCTTAGGCTCTTATCCATGTGACACGTTGATTTGCGGAATGACTAACCCTTCGATATGTTTGAGCTAGTATCCATCGTTATTAGATTCTTCTTGTACTAGGCTTTAGTTTTGTTTGAGGACAAACAAAGGTTTAGGTCTGGGGGAGTTTGATAACACTGAAAGTATATCAATTTTAGGTTAGGTTTTAGTGTCATTTTCGCTTATATTTCATATATAGATTTACATATCTGATACTATTATGAGTTACATACACCCGTTTTGTTGGTTTTCAGGTTTTTAGGCGACAAGGCCTAAATGAGCTTAAAAAGGACGGATTCCTAAACAAAACCACGTACTTTGAAGATAAATCCACTGAGAGCCAATATCAAGCCTTAGAACCCAAAGGAACACCCGAGCAACGAGCAGAAAAGAGAAAATTCAAGACCTCAAGGGTGCCCGGTCGGGCACCATAGTTCACCTGCTTGGGTAAAACCTACGGGGTTTTATCCGCACACCTTGCACCACCCGGGCACGAAGGCAACGAGATCGGGTAGTCTTACCCGATCGGGCGCTACATGGATACCCGCTAGGGCGTTAGTTCATCCCAATTATCCCCGAGAGTTTTCATGACTCGGGCCGCTCAACCACGCGATCGGGTGCTGATGCCCGATCGGGCTCTATGAAGGAACACGACCGGGCGCGCCTCTGCACGACCGGGCAATAGTGGTGCCCGAGCGGGTCGTGTATTTCGCAATAACCTAGATCTTGCATTTAAACGACCTAATTTATAGAACAGAAGGGATCTAGAGAAAAGGGGGCGACGTACAGGGCAAGGTATGGCTTGGAAAACATCTGGAAAGGCTCGGGAGATGTTGGAGAAGAAGAGAAGCATCAATCCTCACATCGGTAACACGATAGGGAAGGTCGAGGCATTGAATTTCCTAGAGTCTATCATGTTTACGATTATGTTATCTTCATTTTCTGTATTCTCCATGAGTGAGTAGAGTCCCAACTACGGGTAGGGATATCGGATTGTAATGGATGAACAATGATTTGCGTTAATGCTTAGATTTATTGATTTTATCTTGATTATCGGTTCTACTCTTGACATTATCACTCCTACACTAGTGCTGCCCGCACAGTAACATAGGATTTCAGACTTTGCTGGAAGGTTAAAGAATGAATCCGGACCTGTTAAGTTGTAGGTTAAATTCGGCTAATGAGAATCTAACCGGTCGGTTAGTCGTCTTAGGAATTATGATTGCGTTCGTAAAGCTGCCATGGTACGGGTTAATCACTGCTGGAAGGTAGGGTTGCACGTACTCATGGTTAGGAGGTTTAGGCTCGGAAGAATCACTCCTCACCTTAGGGCATGAATTTCCCGTTGTCAAGATAAGTCGATAGGTTTATGATCCTTAGTTGCTTCATCCATACGATTCCCGGTATCCCGACACCCGTAGTGTTCGTCATATCCGAGTTTACCCCAACCTAGTATCGTTGTCACCACTTAGGTTAGTTTTAGATATTTAGGATCACATCTTCATCTTTCTTTATTCGTCTTAGTTTAGTTTTATTCTTAGTTTTTGGCTGCTTTAGTCCCTAGAGATCGACCCTGGTACTACACGATCCGTATACTTGCGGTGAAGTGGTCTAGGAAAATTTATAACTCGTGTTTCCACACATTAGTCCCCCACGAACTCGCACTTGTTTTAAGTCAAATTAATTGATTTGAAGTTGCAGGTGACGGACGCGACCCGCTCGGGCAAGGCAAGTGACCCGCTCGGGTACGACACAGACGATCGTGCAAGAACGCGATGAAAAAGGGCAGCCCGATCGGGCTGAGGTGGTGCCTGCTCAGGCTGGCTTGCTGCCCGCTCGGGCATGTCTTGCTGCCCGCTCGGGCTGAGGCCCTGATCGTGGTTTTTCTTGCCCGACTCATGCACAATTTGCTGGAAAAAAATCGCCGTATTATTTGCCCGCTCGGGCTAGGGAAGTACTCGTTCGGGTAGTTGCTTTTCCTTGCCGATTCTCGTCCCATTTGTCGCGTGATGATCCTCGATGTTTGCACTTTGTCTTGGCACGTCCTTTAGCTCCAAAATGACTGAAAACGAGATGATAATGATTCTTAATGTTTGGTAAAATCAAATGAATGATGAAACTAACTATGAAAATAGATGAAAATACTAGAACAATCAAACTCCCCCAGACTTGAACCTTTGCTCGTCCTCGAGCAAGACTAGAAAGAACCCAGGAGAGGAGTTAGACAACAACCGGAAACTAGCACAATCAACTTGAAAAGTCAGCCATCCTACACAACAACGCGTCACACGAACATAGATCTGAGCGCACCGAATTTAGACCCCTATCTACCGAAAGCCACTAACCGTGCAATCCTACACATGTCCTGAGTTCATTTCACTAACCCCTAGACAACATCCAAGCAATCTCCATACCTATTCTAATGCACAAACAGTTCGATATCATTCTTAAGACAATTATTTTTCTTCTTTTTCGGTTCTCTTTTTCTTCTTCTTTATTTCGATTTCCACACATTTTTTTTTGAAAATTCGCACTGTGTATCTAGGACGTCGGAGTTGAAGAGGACAGACTTCTACTTAGACCCAGGTTGCCAATTGGCACACTCATAAGGTCTCGTAACCTTAGCGAAGTGAAGAGGTTGCGTTTTTGCTGATTTTTTCTCTTTTTTCATTTCTTTTTTTTCTTTTTGATTAACTTGTGTGAATACTCATCGACTCTAACCCTTAGGACGTAGAAAAACGGCCTCGACCCGCCACTTAGACCTGAAACATCAATACTGATGCACTCATGTCAATGTAGGGCTGAAAAAGTTAAAGAACTTCGTCTATTGACAGCGGAGTGTAAGTGCGTGGAAATATAATGATCGAAACAAAACAAAGAATGCAAGGTACGCTCGGAGATATAAGTGCTTGGGATTGAAGCCTAAGGGAAGGAATACAACTATAGGCTATGGATTCATGCACGATCATTAACAAATCGATATCTAAAGGTATGTTTCAACAAACCTAGACTTTTGTTCCCGATTCGACAAAGTTCCATAAGGTGACTAAAGTTCGAAAATTTTCGTACTAGATATCCGTCTGTCTAATCCTAAAAAAAAAACAAAACAAAGAACTCAACATCTAAATCCTAATCACAATCATGACATTCAGAGAATACCCCCCTAGACTTGGACGGAACACCGTCCCAGTGTTCAATACCTAAGAGAAGGACTAACATGCAAAAACTCGGGGAAAAATATTATAATTAGGAATGTGTGCACCTGATGCGTGCTTGCTGTCCCGAGTTGATGTAGCTGGGCGTACGCGTCTTTCCTTATGTTGTGGATGATTTCGAAATGGAAAACCTGTAACAAAAGTCACACAATCCAAAGGAGATAGTACGATACATCGGGGTTGATGGTAAGGAGCATGCTTGTGAAAAGAATAAGAGTCAAATTGTAAGAAAAAAAACTAAAACGAAATAACTAAAGGATACGGGGCTCGGGTTGCCTCCCGAGAAGCGCTTGTTTAAGGTCGCGAGCCTGATCAAAACACTCTACTCATGTGTTGGCTCCGAAAGAGCGAAGACAGCTCGATTGCCGTCCATGTTTTCCGCGTTGTAGAGTTTCAAACGTTGTGCGTTCACTTTGAATGTGCTGTCGTTTCCTATCACCTCGATAGCGCCATGCGGTGAGACGCTTTTGATTGTGAACGGCCCGGACCAGCGTGACTTGAGTTAATCTGGAAAAAGTTTCAAACGTGAATTGAAAACAAGTACTCGGTCACCTACCTCGAACGTCCGCTGGACTATGCGTCTATCATGCCACTTCTTCGTGCGCTCCTTGTAGATCTTTGCGTTCTCGTATGAATGTAGGCGCATCTCCTCTAGATGATGGAGCTGTAGCATCCGTTTCTCAGCAGCTGACTTGTAATCATTATTAAGTGCTTTGATCGCCCAATATGCTCGAGATTCTAGCTCGACCGGTAGATGGCATGCCTTATCGTACACTAGCTGAAACGGAGTCATTCCAATCAGTGTTTTGAATGCTATACGATAGGCGCATAATGCATCGTCGAGTTTCATTGCCCAATCCTTCCTAGACTTAGAGACTGTCTTCTCCAAAATCGACTTGATCTCTCAGTTAGAAACTTCAACCTGGCCGCTGGTTTGAGGATGATATGGCGTTCTATCCTATGTCGAACACTGTACTTCTTCAACAACCCTTCTATGATGCGGTTCACGAAATGCTTACCTCCGTCGCTGATCACAACCCTCGGGACTCCAAAACGTGGGAATATGACAAGTTTGAACATCTTGGTTACTGGTTTGGAGTCGTTTGTTGGACTTGCCCAAACTTCTACCCACTTCGTTACGTAGTCTACCGCGACTAGTATGTAGAGGTTTCCGCACGAGGACGAGAAGGGGCCCATGAAGTCTATTCCCCATACATCAAATGGCTTGACCTCTAGAATATATTGTTGTGGCATTTCATGGCGTCTAGAAATATTACCCGTCCTTTGGCAATTGTCGCACGATGTGACGTAGTTGTGGGTGTCCTTGAAGAGTGTAGGCCAATAGAAGCCCGCTTGCAGCATCTTTCCAGCGGTCTTAGATGCAGAAAAATATCCTCCATAGCTTGAGGAATGGAAACGTGTCAGTATGTGTGGAGCTTCCTCTTCGGGGATGCAGCGCCAAAAGATTCCGTCTGTGCCTCTTTTGAAAAGATACGGCTCATCCCAATAGTACGCCTTGACGTCATGGAGAAATTTCTTTCACGCATTGTAATTCAGCCCTTCCGGTAATACTTGACAAGCTAAATAATTCACAAAGTCA
>CM071862.1:7985293-7996750 GCA_036759665.1 Gynandropsis gynandra
GTGTTCAAGGAACATGGTCGGGCATGTGTGCCCGATCGGGTGGCAAAGGAGTGCCCGCTCGGGTTAATGGTCATCAATATGCGCCGTAGGTTTGCATGACTCGGGCTGAAGAAGGACACGTTCGGGCATGAGTGCCCGATCGGGTGAAAATGGATGTACACGGTCGGGTACAAGGCTTGCACGAGCGGGTAGATGCTGTGCCCGCTCGGGCCCTTGTATTTCTCAACAAATTCCCAAGATTTCTAACAACCAAATCAGATCTATAAAAGGGGGATTCGAAGGAGATTTGAAAGGGGGGACTCAAGGACAATTCAGTGCCATTAGAGACACACTTGGAAGGATCGAGAAGGACGGATCTACGGATCCGAAGCATGGAGGATCTATTGAAGACATTGGTCGATGAATAGGGAGCATTCTCTTTCTCTTTCTATGTCGAATTTAGATTTCTTTTGTGTTTCGTTTCCTGAGTTCATGTTCAAGTAGATCTATTGCCATAGGTTAGAGAGTATTGCCAACATGTAGTGAAGTCTTGTGCTTAATGAATGGTGGATCTTAATGCTTTCATACTTGTACGCCACTCGATATGAATGAATTCGGTATTTTATCATGTTTTCAGATTTCATGGTTGATCTTAATGCTTTCATTACTTGTACGCCACTTGAATGAATGATGTTAGGAGTCTAATAAACCAACGCCAGGGCATTAGACTTCGGAACTTAGCCATGATTTAGGGTTTAGCCGGTTTAGAATCTACGCCAGGTCAATCGGTTGAATCTAGGGATTAGGATAGCGGTCGTAATGCGTCTATGCATGTAAGATGCGCAATGGATACATTGGTATATGCATGGTAGATAGTGGACAAGTCTACGCCAGTCAGTTCCTATAGGAGAGCTTGAATTCCCTGAACTCATGATAGTATCTAAGACCAATTATCCCGTTAGAACTTCGTAACATCGTTGTGCAACTCTTGATACCTATGGTGATTTGTCACTGAGTTATCCCTATCTTAGGTTTAGTTTGCATTTGCATTTGCATTCCATCTACCATTAGATTCATCACGTCTTATTCATTAGTCTAATAGCTTATAAGTCGCATCAATTCCTTGTGTTCGACCCTAGTTGTTACACGATCCGTATTCTTGCGGAAGCGTTAGTCTAGGTAATTTATTACTTGAGTCTACGCATACAGCTGCCCGCTCGGGCTGAGGCCCCGATCGTGGTTTTTCTTGCCCGACTCGTGCACAATTTGCTGGACAAAATCACCGTAACATTTGCCCGCTTGGGCTAGGGAAGTACCCGCGTGGGCAGTGGCTTTTCCTTGCCGATTCTCGTCCCGTTTGTCGCGTGATGATCCTCGATGTTTGCACTTTGTCTTGGCACGTCCTTTAGCTCCAAAATGACTGAAAACGGGATGATAATGATGCTTAATGCTTGGTAAAATCAAATGAATGATGAAAGTAACTATGAAAATAGATGAAAATACTAGAACAAAATAGACGTTATCACATACGTTTTTCCATCAAAACTAAGGATGGTTTCGAATGGAAATAACTGAAACAATAAAACAAAATGATAAGAATATAAAAAGTACGAAGATATTCATGTTATTCGAAAAATATATACAACTTCCCATTAGTGGGATCATGAAATCACCACAATGCTATTTTGGTTTCGGTGATTCCCCGATAACGTATTTGTGCCAAGTATCCACAAGATTTTCGAATGTGTAAAGACCCCATGGAAAGCCATCAAAAAATTACATGTCATCAACCATGTCAATAATATCATGGCTAATAAAATTGTCTGCTGACCGCTTGTGATCCAGAACTTGCACCAACAACATCAAAGTTTCTAACCTCGTCCGATTGGCCGAATTGTTTGCCTTCACAAGCTTTCACTCACTTATGCGCCGGTCACCTTTCCACGGTAGAAATTCTTCAGCCTTAATGTATCACCCCTTTTGGACTCCCATCTTTTTGGATAGAGTCAGCAGTTCAATCTGTTAATTAGTGCATGCTCCACTATTGAGTACTGCATGGGAACACTGTTTACGCCGAACCACAATTCCTTCTTGTCTCGTACAATCACAGAGTGATTTAATAGGGCACACATTTGAACCTTCGTCAATGTGGACTCACATTGGAAAAGGAATAAATGCCTAAACTGTGACTCCATGTTGAAGTAATGCAACTCATATTCATTTAAGATTCCTTTCAACTTCTTTATTGTCTTGCGAGGATAACACTTAGTGTTGATCTTTGGCATTCGTCCATGTGCTTGAATTCATAAAGAAACTTTGGCTTTAGCGGCACCTAAAAAATTACCAATTAAGAATATATTAGACTTCTACCAACTCAAGCGGCCCTTGCGACTCAAAAAAACAGCCTTGCGACTTAAGCGACTCAAGCGACCCATGTGATGTGTGTCAAGTTAAACAAGTTAACCTAAAACTACCCGCAAGTGCACGACACGTGTGTAGTATTTTAGGTGTCGATCCCAAAGGCATTAATGCAACACATTCTAAGAATCAAACTAGAATCAATGCTTGCTGCGATGAACTAGGGTTATGAGATGCAAATATGATAATGCAGTGGTTTAACGAGTTCCTAACAAAGACGCAAACATTCTAGGATACGGTTTCACCGCATAGCTTTCGAAACCTACCTTCAATCTATCTAATCATGTGTTCCCTATCAAGATATCTAAGGTGGATGATCCTAATGTAGATCCTACCCTCTCTCAAGGCATAGGAACGTGATTCAATTGATTTATCCCCTACTTTCGTGGCTGCCACCCCAACTAAATCCCAATGCAATCTATGATTCACCCGATTAACCCTCAACTGTTACTACCCTACTTTCGTGACCTAGTCTTGGTTGTTCTAAGCCTGACCTTCTAGGATTAGAATTATCCTTTTTGTCCTTCTCCTAATCCCTAACACATGCATTTACGTGGTGTCCGTAAACATATGACATTAAGCACTCAGACAAAGAATAGATAAACAAAACGGGGAAATGCATTCATAAATAAATCAAAGAGGGATTCGGGATAGCCATGGGCTAATCCATTCTCCTGGAACAAATCTACTACTTGGTAATGAGTCTAAACAACATAAACAAAATAAGTAGAGTAAAGAACATAGAAATATCAAACGAGGGTGATCCCGAATCAATTCTCATCTCCTTGTCTGTCTCCCGTCAAGAGGGCTCTTCTATGGATGATGAATTGTTGTTGTCTACCCCCTAGGGTTCCCCTCTATGTTTTTTTTCATCTGAACTCAATTGGGGTCCCTTTCTAAACAAATTCCCCATTGGAAAACTTCAACAGAAGTTGTTTTGGACATGCCCCCTGGGGGCTCGATAGCCAATCCGCGTGGGCTCCATAACTTCTCCATGACCCGCGCATGCTGAAGGTGAGCATGAGCCAGGCGTTTTCTACTGCACAACCACCCCACACGGGCTAAGGAAGACACCCCGTGCGGGCTCCTCATGAGCCTTGATCCGTGCATGCTGAAGGTGAGCACGAGTGGAGCGTTTTCTGCTAGATGTTCAGCCCGAGCGGGCTAAGAAAACCACCCCACAGGGGCTTTTTCTCCTCATTTCGTATTGCATTCCTTGCTCGTTTCTTGTCCCGTTTGCTCCGTTATGATCTTCGATGTTCGTACTTTGTCATGTGTATGTTCTTTGGCTTAGAAATGAACCAAATACGTATTTAAACCTATAAAACGTGAAAACACGGAAACAAGTATAATGGATACAAAATCACACGTAAACATCGCAACTATCATCACAAACATCTCTAAAATCATGCGAGAATCGTGTACGGAAACGAGATGATCAAAATTTCCCAGGCTTGAATGTTTGCTTGTCCCTAAGAACACGTGGGAGATATAAACCTGGAACACGTGGGAGATATAAAAGTCTAGAATTCCCCTTTCCCTAGAAACTCCGCTAACAACAAACAAGTTAGAGCAAATTTGGCCTAGTAACTTTCAGTCTTATGGCTACCTATGAGAAAGCAAATCAAAGACGAGCTAAGTGAGAAACCACAACTCTCTCTACAAAATGAGACTTCAAACAAATTCTAATTATATAATCAAAGAGGATACTTGTTTTATTCTCGAGCTTCTTTATTCTTTTATTCCATTGTCTTTCTTTCTTTATTTATTCTTCTTTTATTGATATTGCGAACACACTAGGCTTCTAGGATGTCAAATTTGAAGGGATTCAACTTCTACTTAGACCTAGGCTACCGATGACGGTATACTTTTGCATCTCGTTCAAGAGTGCAGCGAAGTAGATGGCATTTTTATGTGCCTTGCTCCACCAATTACACCTGAACCATCGAAAACGTATCAAGGTCGATGCACTCATATTGATCATGCTTTGAGGCATTATTTCTATCGATGGTGGAGTGTTCGTGTGCGCTCTTTTTCTGCAAAACAAGCTCAATTCATACGATCAAATCATCCTCGTCAAAAAGAAATAAAGCATCGTCTATATGAAGTATAATAATTTGCATAGAGAGAATGAACAAGAAACTTACCTAGCAAGCTTGTCTAAACTTCCCATAAGTAACACTAGGATTACCAAAGACTTAGAACCCACTCGTTCCTCAACCGACTAATAAACTCTAACATGCAAGATATCATAGAAAAGGCCAACTTCTTAAGCATCCTAGGTTCAAGGTTCATCTCAAAATGTGGCATCGGACAAGTGCCTGGGACGACTCTAACTCATGAAAACTAAAACAAACTAAACTAACCTAAGCAAAAGAAAAGAAAATGAAACGAAATCACCTAACAAGTGTGAGCTACTCCCCCTAGACTTGAATTGAACGGCATCCTCGACGTGAAGCTCGGATGGAGGATAGGAAAGGTGAAGTAACCATTGAAGGTCTTCTTCTTATTTTTTTTTGTTTATGATTGTTTTTATGATTTTCAAATTAACAAAGTCCGAAATACGAAAAATATGTCGGGTTGCCTCCCAGAAAGCGCTTGTTTAATGTCGTTAAGCTTGACGTCTCCATGATTCATGTGCTTGCGATGGGTGGACCAAATAGGGAGATGGAGTTTCCACTTTCGATCGTTTGAGCGGCTTGATATAGCTTCATGTGCTGCCCATTTGCTTTGAAGTCCCACTTGACTCGCTCCATAGTTCTACTGGTCCATGTGTGAACACCTCTCGTACTTGAAAAGGACCAGACCAACAGGAACATAGTTTGCCCAGGAAAAGCATAAGTCGAGAGTTAAAAAGTAGAACTATGTCACCTGGCTGGAAGTCATGAGGTATGATCTTCTTATCGTGCCATCTCTTAGCACGCTCCTGGTAGATCTTAGATTTCTCGTATGCATCGAGGCGAAGGTCATTTAGCTCATTCACCTGCAAAAGTCATTTCTCACCTGCACAATAAAGATCAAAGTTAAGCAGCTTTGTCGCCCAATAGGCACGGTACTCTAGCTCGACTAGGAGGTGGCAAGACTTGCCATAAACAAGCTGAAAAGGAGTCATGCCAATGGGAGTCTTAAATGCAGTCCTATATGCCCATAATGTATCGTCTAATCTCATCGACCAATCTCTACGAGACCTAGGCACGGTTTTCTCTAATATGCTCTTGATCTCCTTATTCGAAACCTCCACTTGTCCGCTAGTTTGGGGATGGTATGGTGTAGCTACCCTATTTGTCACGCCATACTTCCTAAGGAGGGCTCCAAATTTTCTAGCAATAAAGTGTGAGCCTCCATCACTAATGACTACTCTAGGGACACCAAAACGTGGAAAGATAATCTTCTTGAAAAATTTCATTACCACCCTAAAGTCATTAAACGGGCGCAGCCATGGCTTCTACCCATTTGGACATGTAATCCACACCTACTAAGATATATCGGTTACCACTTGACGAGGGAAAAGGTCCCATGAAATCTATACCCCAAAAATCAAACAACTCTACCTCGAGGATGTAGTTTTGTGGCATCTCGTTCCTTTAACCAATATTTCTCATCCGTTGACATCTATCACAAAAGGAAACATATCGTTGTGCATCTTTGAAGAGGGTCGGCCAATAAAAACCCGATTGTAGCACCTTCAAAGTTGTCTTAGACTTGCTGAAATGGCCCTGTAATCCGATCAATGACAATGAAAAAGGATGCTCTCTGCCTCCTCTTTAGGAATGCATCTCTGAATGACCCCGTCTGTGCATCTCCTATAGAGAATCAGATCGTCCCAATAGTAATGCTTTATATCCGTAAAGAATTTCCTTTTTGCATGAAAAGAAAGATCAGGGCGTAGCAAACCGCTCGTAAGAAAATTAAAAAAATCAGCATACCAAGGATCGGGTTTATCGGAAATAACCATGCATATGTAGTCGTCTCTCAAGGATTCGTTGATATGTCTCTCATCTTCCACAATGTAGAGATAGAGATGATCTGAAACGATGTTCTCCGACCCTTTCCTATCTCGAATCTCAAAATCAAGATTTTGCAAAAGATTAATCCATCGGATAAGGCGTAGTTTGGCGTCCTTCTTCCCTAAGAGATACTTCAGTGCTGCATGATCAGTGTAGACAATCACCTTTGAACCAACTAGATATGATTTGAGATTGTCAAAGGCGAAGACGACAGCAAGGAGTTCCTTCTCGGTTGTGGCATAGTTAATTTGAGTGTCGTCTAGAGTCTTGCTAGCGTATGAAATGACATGAGAAGCTTTGTCTCTTCGCTTTCCCAAAACAGCTCCAACCGCATAGTTTCTAGCATCGTACATGATCTCAAATGGTAGGTTCCGGTCTGGTGGTTTAATGATTGGCGCTGAAACTAATGCTCTCTTAATCGTGTTGAAGGTGTCGTGGCATTCTTTAGAGAATTCGACCTAACATCCTTGGCCAACATATCCGTCAACGGTTTAGTGATCTTTGAGAAGCCCTTGATGAACCTCCGATAGAACCCAGTGTGCCCTAGAAAACTTCGAATCTCTTTCAGTGAAACCGGTGGAGGAAGTTTCTCAGTCACCTCGATCTTAGCCTTGTCCACTTCTATGCCCCTCGAAGATATGATATGTCCAAGAACAATCCCTTCCTTCACCATGAAATGGCATTTCTCCTAATTTTGGAAGAGATAGACCTATTCACATCGCTGCAACACTCTAAAAAGGTTAACAATGCAATCATCAAAAGTAGAGCCATAAACGGAAAAATCGTCCATAAAAAATTCCATAATGTGCTCAATCAAAATCGAAAAAGATTGCCATCATGCAACGCTAGAAAGTAGTCGGAGCATTGCAAAGGCCAAAAGGCATATGATGGTAAGCAAACGTTCCATAAGGACATGTGAAAGTCGTCCTCTCTTGGTCTTGAGGGAGAATGGAAATCTGAATGGAACACGAGTACCCGTCCAAGTAACAGAAGTAGGTGTGGTTTGCTAGGCGTTCGAGCATTTGGTCGATGAACCATAGAGGAAAGTGATCCCTCCTTGTGGCTTTGTTGAGCTTTAGATATTCAATACACATCCTCCACCCCGTTACCGTTCTAGTTGGAATCAGCTCATTGTTTTCATTTCGTACTACCGTCATTCCACCTTTCTTGGGCACTACATGCACGGGGATCACCCATTCGATGTTTGAGATAGGATATATGATATTTGCATCCAAAAGTTTTAGTATCTCCTTTTTTACTACCTCTTTCAAATTAAGGTTTAGCCGCCTTTGCGCTTCAATGGACGGTTTGTGGCCGTCCTCCATGAGTATTCGGTGCATGTACAATGAAGGGCTTGGTCCCTTGATATCCTCGATGGTGTATCCAATCACTCTCCTATGCTTCTGATAACGTCTATTTTGTTCTAGTATTTTCATCTATTTTCATAGTTAGTTTCATCATTCATTTGGATTTTACCAAGCATTAAGCATCATGATCATCTCGTTTTCATTCATTTTGGAGCTAAAGGACATACACGAGACAAAGTACCAACATCGAGGATCATCACGGGACAAACGGGACGAGAATTGGCAAGGAATAACCACTACCCATACGGGTAACTCCCTAGCCCGAGCGGGCATTTGTTACGGTGATTTTGTTCAGCAAATTGAGCACGATTCGGGCAAGAATTACCACGCTCGAGGCCTCAGCCCGAGCGGGCATCACCACAGCCCGAGCGGGCAGCAACTCAGCCCGAGCGGGCTGTCTATTTTCTCATCGCGTTCTTGCACGATCTTTCGCGCCGCACTCGAGCGGGTCACTTACCCAGCCCCCGGGGGTCGCGTCCGTCACCTGCAACTCCAAATAAGTTAATTTGACTTAAAACAAATGGGAGTTTGTTGGGGACTTATACAATAAGGAAAATGCCTTTAGAGAAGAGGAATAAGTGATATTTCGCTGGAGAAAGTAATGGAAATGTCACCCAACTTATTCAAGAATGAAAAACTCAAGAAAAGGAAAGAGAGAGGGGTAGTTGCTGCAAGGAACGAAAGGGGGAGAGCTTCAGGGACGAATGCAAACAGAAACAAGGAGAGAAAAGAGAGCACACGTAGAGAGAGAGCAAGAGAGCAGAACGCACACACAAGGGCAAGGATGGAGCGACGAAGCCGGAGCGCGGAGGAGCTGTTGAAGACGTCGGTAATAGAATAGGGAGGAATCTCATTCGTTATCCATGTTGAATATAGTTATCTTTTGTGTTTTTTTTTTCTAAAATCATGTCCGAGTAGGTCCATAGCCATAGGTTAGAGAGCTTTGTCGATATGTAACGAAGTCTTGTTCTTAATGCTTGGTGATTCTTAATGCTTTCGTTCTTGAACGCCACTTGAATGAATGATTCTGGTATTTGATCGTTTTCAGATTGATTGGTTGTTTTTAATACTTTTGTTCTTGTACGCCACTCGAATGAATGATCATAGAAGTTTAATGAATCTACGCCTGGGGATTAGACTTTGGAACTTAACCATGATTAAGGATTTAATCGGTTTAGAATCTACGCCAGGTCTATCGATTGAATCTAGGGATTAGGATAGCAATCTTAATGCATTTAGTGGGTAAGATTACGCAATCGGAAGATTGGTAGTTCCTATATTAGAGCTTGAATTCCCTGAAATCGTGATAATATCTAAGCCCAATGATCATGTTAGAACTTCGTTGCATCATCGTACATCTCTCGAAACCTGTGGTGTTTAGTTCATTGAGTTTAATCCGATAGTTAGTTAGTTAGTTAGTTAGTTAGTTAGTTAGTTAGTTAGTTAGTTTATCTTTATTTGCATTCCCATCACTTATTGATTTTACACGTCCTATTCATTAGTTTACTAGCTTTAGAGTTGCATCGATTCCTCGTGTTGGACCCTGGTACTATACGATCCGTATTCTTGCGGAAGCGTTAGTCTAGGTAATTATTACTTGAGATTAACCACATCAGCTTCCTCAAACAATCAAGTAACTTTTTCGTCTAATCTGCACTCAAGTCAGTGTTCACAATAACGGGATATGTATTATTACAACTAAGGTACTCATTCCAAACAGAAGAAGGAAGAGGTTTAAGCTGGAGTTTGGGCCTCTTCTCCACTGCAAATCAGAATGTGTCTCGCGTGGTATCTCCTCATGTGGGGTGTCTATTAGTGCTTCAACAGCACTCATGAACTAAGCATAGACTTCGGTTTCTTCATCGGTAAGTCCTACAATATTGCACACTTGCGTTAGGCATCTTTCAAAAGGATCGCGAATACTTACTCGTTCAAACGTTTCATTTGCTAACTCATCCAGCAAATCAACTCTAAAGCATGATTCCTTGAAGGATGGTCCGTTCATGGAGTTGGACAAGTTGAATTCTATCTTCTCATCTCCGACACGTAGAGAGAGCTTTCATTGTTGTACATCTATCATGGCACCTGCAGTAGCTAGAAATAGTCTACAACAAATAATAGGTACCCTAGCATCTTCTTCAGTATCGAGTACAACGAAATCAGCGGCTATACAAAATCAACGAAATCAACGAAATCACCTGCAGTAGCTAGAATATTTTTACAATTCCCACCGGAAATCTTTGTAGGTTTTAGATCTTTGAAGTTCATCCACTTGAAGATCGTGTGTGGCATAAGGGTCACGCGTGCTCCTAAATCGCACAAGGCTTTGTCTATGTCGATGTTCCCTATGGTGCATGGTATGGAGAAGCTTCCAGGGTCTTTTAACTTCGGTGGCAGCTTGTTTTGAAGAATGGCACTACATTCCTCGATAAGTACTACCGTCTCACTCTTTTCAATACGCCTCTTGTTGGATAGGATCTCTTTGAGGAATTTGGCGTATGGGGACATTTGTTGGAGGGCCTTTACGAACGGTATGGTGATGTGAAGCTTCTTGAGGATCTCTACGAACCGTCCGTATCTCACTTCATTCTTGTTGCTCACCAACCGTTGAGGAAACGGTACAGGAGGTACGTATGCCGGTGGAGCAACATATGGCTTATCTAAAACTGGTGCAGCTCCCTCCATGATTGCAATGCCCTTTCCTTTAACCTTTGACTTTCCAGCAGCCTTTTCTTGATCTTTCGGGGGTGGAATCTCAATCACATTACCGCTGAACAAGGTGATAGCGTTAACATGCTCTCTCGGGTTAAGATCGGACTTTTCGGGTGGCCTCCCGGGATTCCGAGAGGATGATGCAGCCTACTGCGCAATAGAATTTTCTAGCATCTTCACATGTGTGCTCAAGGAGTCCATTTGAGTTTTGAGTTCATTCATCGCTGCTCCCATATTCGCATTGAATTTTGCTTGAGTGATTGTTGTCTTGATGTTGCCTTTTCTCTTTGATGAATTTGAGCATCACCGCCTCAATGCTTGATGAAGCAGCTTAGGGAGCTTTCTGAGCTTGCTGGAATGGCTGTGGTTGCTGGTATGGCTGCTGCTGATAACACTGAAAGTGTATCATATTTAGGATAGGTTTTTATGTCATTTTAGGATATTTCTTACATCGTCTACTTACTTATCCGATATTATTTTGAGCTTCACACACCGGTTTTATTGGTTTTCAGGTTTTTAGGCGACAAGGCCTAAATGAGCTAAATACGAAGGATTTCTGAACAAAACCACAAGATCTGAAGGAAAATCTACTCAGAACCAAGACCGAGCTCCAGAACCCAAAAGGAACACCCGAGCAACGAGCGGAAAAGAAGAATATCAAGAGAGCAAGGGTGCCCGATCGGGCACCACTCTCCACCCGCTCGGGTAAAGCCTACGGGGTTCATCCATGCAAAACCACACGACCGGGCAAATGAACAAGGAGATCGGGTAACATCTACCCGATCGGGCAACAATTGAACACCCGCCCGGGCGGTTACTCGTCAATCTGCCCCGCAAGTTTACGCGACTCGGGCTCCTCGACCACACGATCGGGTGACCACTACCCGATCGGGGGTAATGCTCAACACGGTCGGGCAAGCCTTTACCCGACCGGGTAACATCACTACCCGAGCGGGCCGCGAGATCCGCAACAA
>CM071862.1:7999231-8011893 GCA_036759665.1 Gynandropsis gynandra
CGGGAGGCAACCCGAGCATATCCTTTTACGTTTTTAATTTTGGGACTCAATTTTTCATTTTCATTTTATATTTTTTTTATTTTGGACAATTTTTTAGGAATTAGGAAGTTAGAGATTCGTGTTATTGCTGTTTTGTTTTCCACGTTTAAATTTTAAAATTTTTTTAGTGATGCAGCAATACCCGATCGGGCACACTTTTGCCACCCGATCGGGCACGTTCAGGAATTGGAGAACCCGGTCGTGCATCCACGCACAGGCATGGGTTAGATCTAGGTCTGGATAGGAAGAATTAGGTGAAATTCCAGTCGATTTTGTCAATTTCGCGTACTGCAGATCGCGAAATCGCGACACCACCCGATCGGGCAGGGCTAGCACCCCGATCGGGCTGAGCGTACATGTACCCGCTCGGGCGACCTTCTCGCCCGAGTCGGGTAAGTTCCCGGGGTAATTCGGCTTTGATTCACCCGATCGGGCACATGTTGTTACCCGATCGGGCACTCTGCAATCCGGTTTACGTATTGATTTTATCTTTTATTTGTTTTGCAGATGGCCCCTAAGACTTCCCAGAGCGCTAAGAAACGTCGATCCGACGCCCACGACCCAGAACACGGATGGCCCGTGAGATCCGACATGATCACGGAATTAACGCCATACACTCCGATCACCGAATCGCACCAAAAGTACAAGTACAACCTCGCATCTTTCCACCCCCGCCAAAAGACGAAATTCGCTGAGCTGCAGTCGAGGATCTACACATCCCGTTTCCTATCATCCGAGGCGATGAATGCCCTGGGCATCACGGAACATATAGACACCATCTTCAACACCTTAGGATGGACGGGATTGAGAACGGCGAAGGAGCATACTTACCGCAGGCTCACAGCAGAGTTCTTCGCCTCATTCACTGCCTTCTTCGCTGAATCCGAGGATAGAGAGAAGACGTTCATGGAATTCCGCCTGCTGGGGCAGAATTACCGGATTACAGCGAGGCAGTTTGCCTCGATACTCGGGGTTCCGCACGGCACATATGTGAGATTACCCGACATCAACCGGAACCGCCAAGGGGAGTTTTGGTCGCAGATAGCGCTTGGTGAGTTTTCGACGAGGTCGAAGGCGAGTCATATTCGCCACCCAGCCCTCAGGTATTTTCATTACTTCCTAGTCTCATCGGTCTTAGGAAAAGGAGCACAGGGCGGTGTTAACCACACCGAACTAGCCTACCTGAGGCGGGTAGTACAGACGGAGGTAGCGGATGATGACGTGGATATGTTGTCCGTCGACTTAGCTTCCTTGGTCATTGGACACTTTTTAGACATATCCACCGAGGCGGCTTGTACGGAGACGAAGATCATGTGCGGTGGTATAGTCACCATGATAGCTCGTAGGGTCGGGATCAACCTTGGGATCCTGACCGACGATAGGATTCTTGAGGAGCCAGAGTTGAACCTCCAGCACTTGCGAAACCGACGAGCGGTCACGTTAGAGAGGTACAACGTAATCTGGTGTTACAAGGATGAGCACGGTAGGAGCTTAGAGGTAGACATCGATGAGATAGTAGTACCCGGTTTAGACGAGGAGGGATCTCGATTTAGGATTGACCCGAACTTCGGGCACATCGGCCCGAGGGTAGCAGAGATGGATCCACCTCCCGCAGCCGCATCTAGACCGTCTTCCTCGAGGCGAGGCAGCCGACGCGCCACACACTCGCGCGCGCGTCCTGGGTACCCCCACAGCAGATCCGACTTTCCTTCCATGGAAGGAGCCTCCGATGCCCTCAGGTACGTTGCGGAGGTGACTAGGTACCAGTCTTTTATGGCTGAGCAGAGGTACGATTTGGAGGCTGCGAGGTATGCGGAGCAGCAGCAGTTTCACGAGCAGTTGATACAGCATACCTATTACCTCACCGAGTCAGTCCGGCGGTTTCAGCAGCTGAGCATGACGCATTATCAGGAGCCTTACATCCCGATTCCGCAGGACTACCACTCCGGAGCCATCCCCTACCAGCCTCACATCCCGTACGAGCTACAGGGATTCTACTTCCCACCTGGGGAAGGAGCCACGGGAGACCCAGCAGACATACCGAGTACCCGCGATGGAGCGGACGAGGATTAGACTTCTCTTTCCTTCTTTTTCCTATTTCATTTTCTTTTTATTTTCTTTTATTGACCCATTTTTATCGTTTCTTGTTTTTAGATAGGTTTTGTGTACGCTCTTTTCAGACTTATTAGTACTCTTTGTTCTACTCTTCTGTATTGCATGTCGTATCACAGGTCTTTCACGTTACAATGCATTAGAGCGCAAGAGTCACTACATCCGAGCATATCACGATCCGAGAAAGACATACGCACACACCAGGTGTATTCGCTACCATTTTTACGATTTCTCGATCTTTTTACATGTAGAGGTCCCTTTTAGATTTAGAACACCGGGACTGTGTTCCGTTCAGGTCTGGGGGGGGGGTTTCTTACATTCATTGATATTTGGATGCATTTTTAGAGCGGCATGATTAGATTAGGATTAGGATTTAGAAATAAAACGGATCTAGCGAAAATTTTTTCGAGTTTAGTCATATTTTTGCTACTTTGTTGAATCGTGGATAATAGTTTAGGTTTGCTTAGAAGCCCTTTTAGATACCGTTTAGTCGAGTAGCTATGATTGAAACCCTATGTCTAGTTGAATTCACCCTTTAGATCTCGATACCAAGTAGACATATCTCCGTAGATACCATTTAGCTATGCTTCATTGATATATTTTAGCGTTCTAGAGTTAGACCACACGCTTATACTCCGCTGTCATCTACGAGAATGACATGAGTACATCGATATTCGATGGTTCGGGTCTAAGTGGTGGGTAGAGAAGCTATTCTACGTCCTAAGGGTTAGAGTGTTGCGTAATCAAAGAAAAAGAAAAAAAAAAGAAAAGTCAAAAACGCAACTCTTCACTCCTCTAAGGTAGCGCAACCTTATGAGTGTGCCATAGGCAGCCTGGGTCTAAGTAGAAAGCTATCCTCTTCGACTTCGACGTCCTAGGAACAAAGCGTGTATCTAAGCACCGAAAAAGAAATAAATGAATAAGAACGAGAAAAGAAAATTCAAATGATATCAAGAGCTTAGAGAAAATCGGTATGGAGATTGCTTGGACGTTATCTAGGGTAGTGAAGTAGACTTAGATTTTAGGAAAGATTTCATGGCTCAGCACTTTCGGTAGATATAGGGCTATACTCGGTACGCTTAGGCTTTTATCCATGTGACGCGCTGAAATGCAAAAATGGCTAATACTTCGGAAATTTTGAGCTAGTATCCATTGTTATTAGATTCTTCTAAGGCTAGACTCTAGTTTTGTTTGAGGACAAACAAAGGTTTAGGTCTGGGGGAGTTTGATAACACTGAAAGTGTATCATATTTAGGATAGGTTTTTATGTCATTTTAGGATATTTCTTACATGGTCTACTTACTTATCCGATATTATTTTGAGCTTCACACACCGGTTTTATTGGTTTTCAGGTTTTTAGGCGACAAGGCCTAAATGAGCTAAATACGAAGGATTTCTGAACAAAACCACAAGATCTGAAGGAAAATCTACTCAGAGCCGAGACCGAGCTCCAGAACCCAAAGGAACACCCGAGCAACGAGCGGAAAAGAAGAATATCAAGATAGCAAGGGTGCCCGATCGGGCACCACTCTCTACCCGCTCGGGTGAAGCCTACGGAGTTCATCCATGCAAAACTACACGACCGGGCAAATGAACAAGGTGATCGGGTAACATCTACCCGATCGGGCAACAATTGAATACCCGCCCGGGCGGTTACTCGTCAATCTGCCCCGCAAGTTTACGCGACTCGGGCTCCTCGACCACACGATCGGGTGACCACTACCCGATCGGGTGCAATGCTCAACACGGTCGGGCAAGCCTTTACCCGACCGGGTAACATCACTACCCGAGCGGGCCGCGAGATCCGTAACAAACTTAGATCTAGTTTCAAACGAGCTAATAAAAGGGAGAGAACAGATCTAGGGCAAAGGGGAGCGACAAACAGGAGAAGAAAACACTGGAGAACATCTGGGAAAGCTCGGGAAGCATCGGAGAAGAGGAGAAGCACTATTCCGTACACCGGTAACGCATTAGGGAAGGTCGAGGCATCGAGTTCCTTAGGGTTTTACTATGTATTGGATTATGTCATCTTCTGTTTTCATGTATTCCATGAGTGAGTAGAGTCCCTACTGCGGGTAGGGTTTATTGGATTTGTATGTATGAACGATGACTTTTCTTAATGCTTAGTTTTACGATTTTCACTCTTGATTACGGTTCTATGCTTAGCAATATCAATCTTATGTTAGTGCTGACCGCTCAACAACAATGGATCTCGAACCTTGCTGGAAGGTTAAGGAACGAATCCGGTCCGCTAAGTAGTAGATTAAGTTTTGGCTAATGAGAATCTGACCGGTCGGTTAGCCAACTTAGGGATAGTGATTGCGGACGTAACGCTGCCATGGTGCGTGTTAATCGGCTGTCGGAAGGCAGGGTTGCATGTATCCATGGTTAGGAGGTTTAGGCTGGGAAGAATCACTCCTCGACAGTAGAGCATGAATTTCCCGTTGTCAAGAGTAGGTTGTAGATCTATGATTTTTAGTCGTTCTTATGTGCAATATCCGGTATCCCGTATTACCCGTAGTATTCATCATATCTAGTTTCTCTTCACCTTCGTTTTGTTGTCACCATTAGGATAGATTTAGGATCTTTAGAACCATATCCCCTCCTATCATCTTCCTTCCTAGTTTAGTCTTGTTCCTAGTTTAGCCACACTTAGTCCCTAGAGATCGACCCTGGTACTACACGATCCGTATACTTGCGGTGAAGTGGTCTAGGTAATTATAACTCGTGTTTCCACACGTCAGCTGCTTTTGTTGAAAACCCAAATACTTCACCTGTTGCATCATGTGATACAAAAGATTCGGGTGGTTCCTCTAATTCGGGTTGTAGGTGTTCCCGAATTCCGTGTTGCTTTGTTGTTGGGCGTAGTTCATTTGTTCCATGCCTTCTTGCATCGTGCATTGGTAAGCCATATGGTCTGTATCTCCACAATTCGCACAATACACGGTATTTGCAGCATTGCCCATTGCGCTTCTTTGATTCACCTCATAAAGACCTCGTGTCTTTTTGGCATACTTCTTGGGGTAGACCACATGGTGTGGTTCATGGCAAGATTGTCAATCAGCTTGCATGCCTCCTCTACGCTTAAGTCCATGAACGATCATCTTGCAGCATTGTCTAACATCGTTCTATGCTCATCCGCGATCCCATTGTAGAATTTTTTGATCATGTACCACTGCTCTAAACCGTGATAAGGACACATTTGCAAAAGGTCTTTGAATCTTTCCCATGCTTCAAATAATGTATCTCCCTCTCGGCATCTAAACATCGTGATTTCTCCTCTCATTTGAATCGTCTTGCTCGGAGGGAAGAACCATTATAGGAATGTTGTGCATAGCTGGTCCCAATTAGTAATCGAACCAGCGGGAAGAGATTGTAGCAACGTTTTCGCTCGTCCCCTAATTGAGAAAGGGAAGAGACACAGCAAAATCGCATCTTTTGAGACTCCATGTATTTTGAATGTGCTTGAAAGCTCTAAGAAACCTCGTAGATGTGGATGGGGGTCTTCGTGATTTCAGCCCATCAATTGTTTTTTATATAACATGTTTATCATCGTGGCCTTGATCTCGAATTGCTCCCCAACAACAGTAGGCGTCCTTATTGCAGTTTGGACGTTACTCATATTCGCACCACGTAATTGCAAAGCCGACATGGTGGAGGAGCCTGGGGTTGTTGTAATTGTGCCACATTACCCACGGGTAATTGTGGCTGTGTGTGACCATCCAATACATCATTTCGGTAGTCATTGCTCGTGGATTGGTCATATCTGCTCTTTCTTCTCCCTTTCCCTTCTTTTGCTGTTTGATCATTCTCTCAATCTCGGGGTCGATTCGATGCAAATTCGAATTACCGTGAGATCGGGTCATGCACCTACTAAGGACAAGTAAAGAGAATTAGTAGAAAGTACAAAAGAAAAGAAAAACAAAAGAAAACAGAAACGTATGATTCTAAATCTGAAACTAAGGCATGTTGACAATTAGTCACCGGAAACGGCGCCAAAAACTTGATGTGTGTCAAGTTAAACAAGTTAACCTAAAACTACCCGCAAGTGCACGGTATGTGTGTAGTATTTTAGGTGTTTATCCCACAAGGGCTAATGCAACACGGTCTAAGAATCAAACTAGAATCAATGCTTGCTACGATGAAATAGGGTTATGAGATGAAAATATGATAATGCAGTGGATTAACGAGTTCCTAATAAAGGACAAACATTCTATGATACGGTTTCACCACATAGCTTCCGAAACCTACCTTCGATCCATCTAATCATGTGTTGCCTATCAAGATATCTAAGGGGAATGATCATAATGTAGATCCTACCCTCTATCAAGGCAGAGGAACATGATTCTATTGAGTTATCCCCTACTTTCGTGGTTGACACCCCAACTAAACCCCAATGCGATCTATGATTCACCCGATTAACACTCAACCGTTACTACCCTACCTTCGTGACCTACTCTCGGTTTTTTAAGCCTGATATTCTAGGACTAGAATTCTCCTTTCGGTCCTTCTGCCAGATGTTGAGCCCGAGCGGGCTAAGGAAACCACCCTGCAGGGGGCCTTGTCTCCTGATGTATTATCGCATTCCTTCCACGTTTCTCATCTCGTTTGCTCTGTTATGATCTCCAATTTTTGTACTTTGTCCCATGCATGTTCTTTAGCTCTGAAACAAACCAAATACGCATTAAAACCTATAAGAACATGAAAACTTGGAAACAAGTAAAACAGATACAAAATCACACATAAACATCGCAACTATCATCATAAACATCTCTAAAATAATGCGATAATCCTGTACAGAAATGAGATGATTACCATGTGACCCAAACAAATCAAACGACCCATGTGACTTAAGTGGCCCTTGCGACTCAACCGACCCTTGCGACTTAAGCGACCCATGCCACTCGCGCGACCCAAGCGGCTCAAGCGGTCTTTGTGTTGAATTTTTAAAACAAATATGAATCAGCGGAAGCAAGATAGAAAGATTAAGAGCGAGGGAAAGATCGAGAGAATTAAAGAGGATAAGAATAACTATTCTCTATATTTCATTAGAACTAAAAGTACATATTTATACAAGTAGAAAGGGTGAAAATAAGGAAAATACTAGTACAAATGCAAGGCACAAATTTAGATGTAACATGCATGAGCTGGAGCGGTCAACAAGGCATAGGAGACCGCGGAGGTCATAAATAGGCATGAACATGTTGCAGAACGTGGGACGGGGGATGCAGCTCGGGATGCGAAGAAGGAAACGGGACAAGAGTCATGAAGAGCAAGACTCGGCCTTTCTTCTTAACATTCCCCTTCAAGCTTAGGCGTTCAAAAGCAACATAAGCGAAGCCTCATTAAAACCTTTTTCGGGGAAAACCCAATTGGGACAAAATAACCCGACAAAGGAAAAAGAGTACAACAGCTTATGAGCTCGAAGAACGATCGACTAAGCTTGAATGTGATGCTTTGGGAATGAAGATATCAATGAGGCCGATCCGATAATGGAGATCTTTGTAGACTTTTTCACTTGTGGCTTTGGTGAAGACATCGGCCATTTGATTTGTGCTTCTTGTGTATATGAATTCAATGACGCCATCTTCGAGCTTCGCTCGAACAAAATGATAGTCAACTTCAATATGTTTTGTTTGTTCGTGGAACACCGAGTTGGATGGAATGTGAATTACCGCCTTATTGTCGCAATGAAGCATCGTGGCATGCGAAGGTTCAAGGCCAAGATCGTTGAGGAGAGCCCGGATCCAAATGAGTTCACATGTTATATTTGCCATAGCTCAATACTCGGCCTTAGCGTTGGAACGAGAGGCCACCGATTGCTTTTTTCTTCTCCAAGTGACAAGGTTCCCCCCGGCAAAGGTACAGAACCCCGTCGTTCATGTTTGGTCTTTGCGGTCACCGGCCCAATCTGCATCGCAATACCCAATTAGACTAGTGTCGTTATTTTTACTCATTAGTATACCTTTTCCTGGAGCGTTCTTGATGTACTGGAGGATTCGGTCCACCATTTTCCAATATTTTTCCTTTGGAGCATGTATATGTTGGCTGACCTGATTCACAGCATAACAAAAGTCAGATCTTGTTATCGTGAGGTATATTAGCTTACCAATAAGGAGCTTGTGTTGTTCTATATCATGAAATCGTTCCCCCTCACGCAAGTCTTTATATTTTTCTTCGATGGGGGTCTTGGTCGACTCAGATCCGAGTTTACCTGTTTCATTCAAAAGGTCTAAAGCGTATTTTCTTTGAGAAAAAAATATATTATCATTAGATCTAGTTACTTCAATTCCAAGAAAGTACTTAAGTTCACCTAGATCCTTTATATCAAATGTGTCTTTTAGAAAATGTTTAACACTTTCTTTTCCTTTATTATCATCACCTGTTATGATGATGTCATCAACATAAACTAAGAGAACGATGATACTGAAATTGTTTCGAATAATGAACATGGAATGATCAGCCTCACTCGTCTTAAAACCATACTTTCGAATAGCATTATAAAGCCTAGTGTACCAAGCTCGTGGGGACTATTTAAGTCCATAGAGAGCTCCCTTTAGTATGCATACAATTGCTTTTCGGTTTGGAGGCCCGGGGAAGGCTTCATATATATCTCTTCCTTTATTTCCCCCTGAAGGAAAGCGTTTTTAACATCCATCTGCCACAAACTCCAATTAAGGTTAATAGCAATAGAAAAGATAATGCGAATAGCATCAAGTTTAGAAACAGGAGCAAAAGTCTCAGTATAATCTTCCCCATACTTTTGATTATACCCTTGCGCTACAAGGTGAGCCTTGTAACGTTCTACCTCACCATTACTTTTATATTTGATTTTGTATACCCAAGGTGAGCCTGTTCTACCTCACCATTACTTTTATATTTGATTTTGTATACCCATTTCCTTCCAATAGGCTTCTTTTCCTTAGGAAGAGGGAAAAGGTCCCAAGTTTTATCTTTTCTAAGGCTGCTAGCTTCTCATCCATGGCTTCCTTCCATTCTAGCTTCCCTCGGCTTCTCTATATGTTTGTGGCTCGATATCCCTGTCAATTTTACTAAGAAAAGCTTTATGATCAGTAGAGATAAATTCCAAAGAGACAAAATTTTAAATGGATGTTCGGTTGCCACGCCATTGAGATAGGGTGTTTGGTTGCCATGTCATTGAATAGGATTGTGAATCAATTCCGAGATTGGTCGCCTTATTCTAGTGCTTCTCCGAGGCATTATCTCACTTAGAATGTTTCCTTCAACTTCATCGACATTATGATCCTCATTTTGGTTATGATCATGGCTTCGATCTTCATTCTCATGATTTGAGGCCCTAGTTTTCTCCTCATGATCATGGCTTTCTTATTTTTATTTTTTTGATATTTCTTGATCATTTTGGTCTTCATGACGTTCAGGTACACTTGGCAGAGGACATGTTTCATTGTTAGTTTTCGAAATTTAATTTACTAAGTTTTTAAGGGACAAACCTATATCATTTGGTTTTGAGATTCCTTTAATCTCTTCCCAGTTGATTTTATCATGAAAGCTCTTATCTTCGAGAAACATAACATCTCGAGACACTATTACATGTTGAAATTTTGGATAGAAACACTTGTAGCCTTTTTTATCCGATCAACAAGGTTTTAGTGCTCCTTTGTTCCAACTTGTTTCGCTGTGAGTTAGGAACAAGAATGAAACACACACAACCGAAAGTTCTAAAATACTCAAGATCAGGTTTTGTAGAGTTTGATACTTCATACGGTGATTTGTCCTTTAGAACCTTTGTTGGAATTCTATTCATGATGTGACATGTGGTCAGGATCGCATCGGATTAAAACCTTTTCGAACATCTCGATCGACAATGATAGTTCTCGAGACTTCCATTAGGTGGATGTTCTTCCTCTCGGCCACTCTGTTTTGTTGCGCAGTATGGGGACACGAGGTTTGGCATGTAATGCCTTATTCTTCAAGGTACCTGCAAAACTGAAGGCTAGTATACTCTCCACCATTTTCAGTCCTTAGACATTTTATTTTACCATTCCAAGTAAACTAAATTAACCTAAACTACCCGCAAGTGCACGGCACGTGTGTAGTACTCTAGGTGTCGATCCCACAGGGACTACACAACACTACCTAAACCAAAACTACAAACCAAACTTGCAAACAAATGAAATATTGGTTTTAAAAATGAAATACTAAAAATAATAAACTACAAGTTCTTAACAAGGAGACAAACGTTCTAGGATTACGGTTTCACCACAAGACTACTGAAAACAACAATTAACATATCTAATCATGCATTCCCAATCAAGTTAGCTAAGGGGGATGATCCTAATATGATATCTACCCTCTCTCAAGGCATAGACACGTGATCTAGTCAAGTTATCCCCTACTTTCATGGCTGAGACCTTGAACTAAACCCTTATGTTCTATGATTCATCTGTTTCATCTGTTCTAAGCCTAATTATCCTGAATTAGAATTCTCTGTTCGATCCTTCTCTTAAGTTCCTAAAACATATCTACTTGGCCTTCGTAAACACAAGTCAATCAAGCACTCAGACAAAGAATAGATAAATGAAAACAGGAAATTACATTCAAAGATAAATCAAAGTGGTTCCCTGATAGCCATGGACTAATCCCTTCTCCTAGAACAAAACGACTACTCGCTCATGCGTCCAAAACAAACAACATAATCTAAATAGATAGTTTAAGGAACATAAAAATCAAGCAAAACCGAAGTCCCTATTCGATCTTCAATGCTCCTTTGATGTCTCTTGCCAAGAACTCACGAATCAGTCTTCTTCCTCTCTGCAATTTTCTCTGTAACTCTCTCTGCTGTAACGTGTGTCTATGGTTCTGTAACCCAGTGAATCTTAAGTTCTATGACCCCTTTTCTTATTCTTTCCTCTTCTCTTCTCTTTCCTTTTCTTATTCTTTCCCCTTTGGTCGTGCTTTTCCAATCTTTCCTGTGTGTTTTCCTTTCTTTTCCATGGCTGGACCTTTCCTTTTCTGGTGTGTTGTTCCTATTTTGTCATGCCCGATCAGGCACAAGAGTGAGCTCGGTCGGGCACATCCTCAAATCAAAGCTCGGTCGGGCTTCACCTATGCCCATGTTGTGTTGCATGTTCAGGTTTACTTTTTGTTTGAAGATCCCGGACGAGCTGAGTTTGGTGCACGGTCGTGCAATGCTGTCTTCTATTAGGCATGGTTGGACTGCTATTCCTGCACGGTCGTGTAATGATGTCTTCTATTGAGCAAGTTCGGGCTGCTATTCCTGCACGGTCGTGCAATGTTCTCTTCTATTGAACACGGTCGGGCTTTGTTGTTTTGTTTGCTGACCTCGATCGGGCTGGTAGTGCTGCATGGTCGTGCAAATTGCTGTGATCCATGCCCGATTGTGCAATGCATTGTGCTCGGCTGTGCATGTTCACATCTTGCCCGTTCCTTGTCGTTTCACATCCCGTTTGCTCTGTTAGGATCCTCGATGCTAGTAATTTTTCCGGTGTACATTATTTAGCTTTGAAATGAATCGAATTCGCATTGAATTGTGGAAAAACAAGAAACGTGAAAACGAGTAAAACGGATACAAAATCATACGTAAACATTGCATCTATATCATAAACATCTCTAAAATCATGCGAGAAATAAGTGTAAAAATGAGACGATCAAAATCCCCCGGACTTGAATGTTTGCTTGTCCCTAAGCAAACGTAAACGTGGAACACATGGGGTATACAAAAATTCGAGAATTTCTCTTTCGCCTAGAAATACCGCTAAAGCAAACCTTACCAATCAACAAGCAAGTCGAGAGCAAATTCGGCCTAATTAAATTTTCAGTCTTCATCCTAGGTTCACCAAGGCTACCTACGAGAAAGCAAATTGACGGCAAACTAAACAATTGACCGTAACTCTCTCCACCAAACAAGACTTCAGACAAATGTTAAACGTAGAACAATTGAGGATACTTGTTTCATTTACGAGCTTCTTCCTTTCTTTATTTTTTTTCTTTCTTTTTCTCTTCTTCTTCTTTTTATGTTGTGCAGACACACTAGGGTCCGAGGACGTAGGCTTTGAAGGGATCCAGCCTCTACTTAGACCCTGACTACCAATGACAGTATACTCATGCATCTCGTTCAAGAGTGCAGCGGAGTCGGTGGCGTTTGTGCTTGATAACACTGAAAGTGTATCAATATTAGGATAGATTTTAGCACCATTATCGCATGTATCTTATGTAGAGACGTACATTTCCGATATGATTATGCGGTTCACACACCCGTTTTGTTGGTTTTCAGGTTTTTAGGCGACAAGGCCTAAATGAGCATAAAATGAAGGATTCCTGATCAAAACCACATGAATTGAAGACATATCTACTCAGAGCCAAGATCGAGCTTCAGAACCCAAAGGAACACCCAAGCAACGAGCGAAAAAGAGAAATTTCAAGGAGACAAGGGTGCCCGGTCGGGCACTATTCATCAACCCGCTCGGGTAAAACCTACGGGGTTTTATCCGCACACCTTGCACGACCCG